>JANQAP020317241.1:0-22387 GCA_026874005.2 Erythroxylum coriaceum | reverse complement strand
TTATTTTTTAGAATTAATGTAACTAATTTAGTTGATTATACATGATGAATAAAGTGTTTTATTGGCTTGTTATTTGCTATAGTTTCTAAGCTTATTCGATGTAATAGTTTGGCCAACCTTTGCATCATTTTGGTATTAAATGAAGAATCGAGAGAAGAAGTTTAATATTAGAATAAGAAACTATAGACACTTAAGTTATGAGTTATAATTATATTAACTTAAGTGGGTAATTATTATTTACGTTTTCATAATTGATTTAGATAATAGACTTGTCGAATATGAAAGATTTAGTTTATTATTTGAAATGACTTTATAACCCAATTGGTAATTTTAGCAAGAGAATTATCCAATTAATTTGCCGTAGTCAACATAGGAGATTAAATTAGTGAAGTTAATTTCTCGAGAGTTCCCCACACTGATTGATCATATCGTTCCTTGCTTCCAGTTAAATCAGTCTAAGTGCTTAATTTTCTTTAAAATCTTTTACTTAACAAATCAGGATAGAGTGTTTAGGATTGCATTTGTTTTTATATTTATTCAAAGTTAATTTGAGTGAACCAATTTCACCTCCTTGAGAAAACGTCCTTGGGTATTCGATTACAATTACCTCATATACTTGGAAGTAGCATAGCCTAGGTTTTTAAAACTTACTTTGGCACAACAGCAAACATTCAATGAATTGAGGTTTAGAAATGGTGGTTGGTACTCCAAGATATCTTAATGGAGTATGTTGTACGTTTAGACCTACAATGCTACCTATTTCTACTTTATTTCTTACATCTGATGAAATATATAAGCTTCTCTTGTCAGAATTATGTTTTAGCTCATACCACTCGGAGAAAATTTTTGGCACTTGTAACATTATGTCAATGGAATGGGGATCTAATCCATATAGGAGCATGAGATCATATATATAAATAAGATGAGTTAAGCTGATTGCACTATATTTGTAGTAAACTTGAAACCCTTCATTGCATGATATCAATATGCTCAGTAAATTTGACAACCCTTTCATTACAAGGGTGAATAGATAAAGGGATAAGGGGCCACCTTGTCTAATCCCCCTTGTATATTCTAAAGGCTTAATGGGAAGTCCATTCACTAGCACACTTAGAATAGAGGATCGTATACATGTCATTATCCAATTCACGAATTTGTGAGGCAGTTGTCGTGCTTCAAGGCAAATTTGAATAAACCTCCAACTAACTATATCAAAGGCTTTATAAAGGTCAAATTTTAGTAGACAACTTTTGATTTTTTCCTCTAAGTTATACTCCTTAAGCAACTGTTGTAAAAGAAGGATTTTTCACTAATGTTTTTGTCTAGAATAAAGGTCCCTTGTGTTGTGTTAATAATTCCTCTGAGTACATTTTTTAGTTTTTCAACTAAAAGTTAATCACTTTGTAAATTGTATTTCAACATGATATTGATATAAAATCATCCATTATTTAAGGGTTTTGCTTCTTAGGTACCAAGAAAATGTAGGTATGAATTAATTCTTGAAGCATTTTTGAAGAGCCAAAAACTTCCAATATAGCTTCTGTAAATAACTTACCCATAATGTCCCATGTTTTTTCGAAGAACCATGCAGAAAAACAATCCGACCTAGCTGCTTTTGAAGGATGTAAACTGAAAACAACTCTCCTAACATCTTGTTCTATAAATGGGGAAATCTCTAAATCCTTTATTCCCTGATCAATTGAGCAATTAAATAATCTTTGTATATTATAGCTGGGTTAAGCAGAATCTTCAGAACCCATCAATTGTATGTAGTAGTTTCTTGCTAACTTTTGTAAGCTATCTTGATCTACGTGTGCTAATCCCCTAATGTCTTATCAAACTAAGATTTTATTCACATTATTTCTAGCAGGTAGAGAGGAGTGAGAAAACTTTATATTGGAGTCTCCATCATTTATCTATTTAATTTTAGCTTTTTGCTTAAGGATTGATTTATGAAGTTTTAAAGCCTCTCGATACCTATGTAATCTTTATACTTATGTCAACCTCAGGTCCACATTATGACGGGTGTTGTAGCAGTCCTTTTGAGTTTGAGTTAGTTTCTCCTTGAGGGCTGTGAGGTTTTGTGTTCTCCCAAACATCAAATTCCGAAGAGCAGCTTTTACCAACTTTAATTTTTACAGGAGTTGGTAGGATTTAAAACTCTCTATTTCATGATTCCAATATCTACTGATTAATTCCATAATACCTTCTATATGAGTGATACCATTAAAGAATCTAAATAAGGCCACAACTTTCCTGTATTCAGTAATTCTTTAAAATAACATGAAGGAATGGTCTAAAAATAAGTTTTCTCTAAAATGATCAAAGGAATTAGGGAATTAATTTAGTCAGGTAAAGCTGAACAGAGACCTGTCTAATTTCTTTCTTATAAACATACTACCTTATTGGTTATTTGTTGAGGTAAATCATCTACCTATTGAGTTGAGGTCTACCAAATCCACCATAGATAAGTATGAACTTCTTACCACCTTCAACTTCTATTTTAATTACATAGTAATTAGTCTAGGGATTTTATCTTTAGTATCAAAACATCAAATGTAATAGGCAAAAATACATAAAGACAAAGAATGCCTTTATTAATTAAAATAATAATTCCATATATAAATTGCAATCAACCAGTTGGCTGTAATGATATAAACTAATAATCTCCCAGTTTCTCTAAAGGTAAGTAGTAGTTTCAAGGGCACATCCCCAAAAGGAAATAAGAAGGACTACATTACTTATCATAGATCATACTATATCTAATAGAATATGATTTCTCCTCTTGATACTCCATTATATTGTGGAGTTCCAAGAGTAGTACATTGTGAGAGAATCCCATTCTTTTTTAGGTAACCAAGAAACTCGTGGTCAAAGTATTCACCACCTCAATTAGATCTAAATGTCCTAATACTCTTACCAGTTTGTTTTTCATCCTCAAGTTTAAATTCTTTGAACTTTTTAAATGATTGAGACTTTTGTTTCATTAAATATATATAGCCATATTTGGAATGAATATCTGTGAATGTATTGAAATATGAGTATCCATCTCTAGTGCAAGTAGATATAGGACCACATACATCTAAGTGTGTAAGGGCTAGTAACATACTAGTATGCTATTTTAATCATCTTTCCCAACAAAAAAGATTTACAAGTTTCATATGACTCATAATGAAAAGGTTCCAAATATCCTTCTTTATATAGTTTTTTTATTCTAGTTTCATTGATACAACCTAACCTACAATGCCATAAATAAGATGGATTTTGGTCACTTAACTTACTTTTCTTACTATTTATATTAAAGATTATCCTTTCAAGATCTAATTAATACAAACCATATGTAAGCAATCTAGATCCATAAGAAACATCTTTTTTATAAAAAGAACAACTTTTATTTTTAATAATAAAGACATATCAAATCAAATCTAAATAAGAAATGGAAATGATGTTTCTAGTAATAAATGGAAAATAAATAAATATTTTGTTTTACTTCAAGGCTAGAAGGCAAATCTATGTTACAAGTTCCTAAAGCTAATATATTAACTCTTGTTCCATTGCTAACTTTTAGGTCTACTTCACCTTTCCTCAACGATCTACTCCTTATTAATATCTACATGTTATTACAAATATAAGAACCACATCCAACATCTAATACACAAAAATGTGGAAAAAAAGTATGAAGATTGATGATAAGTGTGAATTGCATCATGTTTTAGGGCTTAGTTTGATATGCATTTAATTGTTAACTTAATTGCTTAGTATGTGTTTAGGATGGAATTGTATTAGTTTGTAAATTAATTGTGTTTAGGTGTTTTTAAGGGTTAGTACAAGTCTTTAAGCTTAATTATTATGTTTTTGAGGTACCATGATGTGCTTGTTAGTGTTTTAGGGTCAACATTAAAGAACGGAGAAGTTTCGAAGACACTCGGGCCGAAACAATGGCCTACGATCATGGCAAGCAGGCCACGATCGTGACAGAAGTCCAGGAGATGGCCACAATCGTGATATAAGGCTTAGATGTGGCCCACGATTGTGGCCTGCAGGGCCACAATCGTGGACTATGTCGGACAAATGCGTAGACACTCAAAAACGTCAAGTTTTGAGGGAGTTTTTTGGGCTTTTCGTACCCCAAAAAAACCCTAAGGCTGTCCAGAACACAAAAGGTATATAAAGAATAAGACAAAGAAGATGAGGAGCTTTTTGGCATTAGCCACTTTGAAGAGAAACCCTAGAGAGAGTTCATCGAAAGATTGAGAAAGAGAAGAAGGAAGAAAGAAGTAGAGAAGAAGCTGACATCGATGTACTTCCTGAATTTGGAGTTTCCCGACATTGCTGCCTCCCGTCTCCATCCAAGAACATATTCCCTGTTACTTTCCATTTTTATTATTGTATAGAATTGGGAATAACAGTTTCATGATAAGATTTGTGAATGTTGAGATGTTCTATACTCACCTTCGTGTTTTTTTATTTTTTAATTAATAAAATTTGATTGTTTTATGTTTATTGGATTTATTGTGCTTAATTTATGTGATTGCATAATTTGATAATAGACTGAGAGGGTGAATCAAATGAAAAATAATTAAATTGGGCTAACAAGAGTTAGGTGATTTAATAAGAACTAGAAATTAATCAAATTGGTAATTGTGTGAAGAGAGATCTCGCATAGGTTCCCGATAGTTTATTGGATAACTTCAGATCTAATTAGGGTTTTAGATAGATTGTTAATTAAGAAATTGCAATTTTTCATAATCTAATTAGGGTTTATAATTTAGGGTTAATGGTCATAACTAGAGAGAGTTTTCAACCCTAGGATCGTCTAAGACTAATAATTTGATAATTCATAATCGATTAGGTTAGTGATAGTTGTGCATTAGTATAGTTTTTCTAGGTATTTGGCATATATTTTCTTGCATAATTGTTGATTATTGTTATAGTTTAGGATTCATTTTGTATGTTTTCATTTCATTTGATTTCCATTGTTGTTCTTTTATGTTTGATGTTAATTTCAAGAAAGAATGGACTATTCTTATATAGGTAGGAAGATTGAGCAATTTGGAGATTGAGCTAGAGATCAAAGAGGAGAAGAAAAGAGGATTCCATTTGTTGCCAATTCCACGATTGTGGGAATTACAATCCAAGACAATATACAGGGCTTAATTAAACTTAGGGTTTTTCGACTATAAAAGCATAATTAAGTCTCCATCATTAGGGGGAGACGAAACCCTTCTATAGAAACACCATCTTTGAGTGAAGAACACATGTTTGGAGCCTTGAGGAAGGATTGAAGTCAAGGATCATTATCAAGATTGGAGAAAATAGAACATCAACACCAAAGTTTCCAAATTTTGGCAAAGAAGAGAAGGAGTTTCCTTATTCAATTTTCTGTCAATTTTACTTCTTCTATTCTTTGTAAAATGGTTTATTTGAATGATGATGATGTTATGGAGACCATGAGTGGCTGATTTAGTTTTAAGGATTGCTTCTGAACTATTTTGTTAGAACTCTTATTTTATTGAATTGAATGAAGTTGTCTTTGATGATTGGTGATTTTATTTATTATCTTGCAATAGAGAGTGAGTAAGATTAATTATGGAGGATTGTACAACGAGATTTGACAGCCTATAGACATACAATCATCATATCAATTGAGTAGTTAGAAGAGAGATCTTGGCGAATTCAATTGATCATCCATAGGATAGTTTAATAACTAGTTGAATTGGTAGAGTCATTGGGTAGGTTGAGAAATCGTCCATTTGATTCCCTTTAATTTGATTAGGGACAATTAATTACACCTTGAGAGAGGGTAATTAGTAAATTCGAAAATCTAGGGTGAGACACAATTTGATTAATAAAATAGAAGGGAGAGAAAATAGGAAAAAAGTAATCTCTAGTCTTTAGATTCTTGAATTCCAATTTTTTTGCACTTTGGTATTGCCTATTGCTTTGTGTTAGTCTTTAAATTTTAATTTTAATTTTCAAATTAGTTGCATTAAAAAATTTCATTTCTTAAATAAAGTTTTGTCTAAATTAAGTGGTGTTTGGTCATCAATCCCTATGGGATCTATATCTGCTTTTTTTAACTATAAGTCACGACCCGTACACTTGCGATTTTTGAACGTAAAACAAGTAGGTAGGTTTTACTATCAACAAGTTTTTGGTGCCATTATCGGGGATTGATTGTTTAGCATCTTGGTTAATTTAGATTACTTTGATTTAAGAATTTTGATACTTTTCCTTCTGTAATTATAGATGCATGAATATAAGGAGCACGCAAAGAACAAAAGAAGTTAGTGAAGACGAATTTTACGACATCAAGACACATGAAAGAGAGTTAAGAAGGGCAAAGCATCTAAACTTTTCACAACAAGATATGGCTAAAGAAGGAGAGCAAGGAGGATCAAAGAGGACTCTAATGAATTTCATAAGGCCCGGATTTAGTCCTCAAGGAGTGGCGAGACTAGTGGTCCAAGCAAATAATTTTGAGATAAAGCCAGCGCTACTAAACATTTTACAAAATAGTGTGCGGTTCTACGAGCTATCCAGTGAGGATCTAAATGCCCACATCGTAAATTTCTTAGAGATCTGTGACACATTCTAATTCAACAGAATGTCTGACGATGCAGTGAAGCTAAGACTATTTTCATTCACGTTGAAAGATAGAGCTAAAGCATGGTACAACTCATTAAATTTAGGCCAGATTATGACTTGGGAGTAGCTTGCCCAAGCATTCCTTGCTAAGTACTTCCCATTGATGAAGACGACAAGGATTATCAAGGAAATTACAAATTTCTAGCAAAACGATGAGGAACCTCTCTACGAAGCTTAGAAGAGATTTAAAGAACTTTAGAGAAGCTATTCCAATCATAACCTGCCGAGAGAGTTCCTACTTCAGATGTTCTACAATGGAGTGAATCTGAGCACTAGAGGAACTATCGATGCAGTAACTGGAGGTTCATTAATGAAGAAGACGGTGGAAGCAGCTCACGATCTTTTGGAGGAGTTGACGAGCAATAGCTACATGTGATCGAGCGAGAGGAGCAGAAATAGCAGATGAACAACATGCAAGGAACATACTCGTCCATAACGAAGGTGATGTAAGTGCAATGTGAGCTATGCAGGTAGAACAATCATGGCTTAGCATAGTGTTTTCTATTAGGAACTGGTGGTACCGAACAAGTAAACTACATGGGCCAGCCATAGAAAGGTAGTAATCCTTATTCCAATACCTATAATTTAGGGTGGAGACACCATCCAAATTTTTCTTGGAGTATAAACAATGAAAGTGGCTAAGTGAGATCACAAGGACCGTCGGGATTCCAACAAGATCGAATTGGAACGATTGAGAGTAAGATGGACAAGATGATGGAAGTGCTGGGGTCCAAATTGGCAGCTTAAGAGGAGAATTAGAAGAGGATGTTTGCAAGCTAGGAGGAAAGTCAAAAGAGGATGGAGGCCAAATTTAACCAAATCTTGAAGAATCATGCCTTATCAATCCATAATTTGGAGGTTCATCTAGGTCAACTAGCTAACGTTTTATCTTCTCGAAATGCAGGCAACCTACCAAGCAACACTGAGGTCAACCCAAAGGAAAAAATCATGGCCATCACTCGGACAGAGAAAAAAATAAGTGAGCATGAGGAGGAAGACGGAGATAAAAGAGAAGGACAAACTGCTTTCGAAGTCTTTCCAAGTGAACTAGTAAACGAGCCAATCAATGAGCCGATCAACAAGCTTCAACTTGGACTTCCACATCAGATTTTTGCTCAACTGAAGTCATCTTCAAGTGGAGTATTGAGGAATTCTAAGGAGGTTAAGTTAAGTGAGATGATAGATATAACAAATCATCTCTAAACAAAGCTCACGTTAAATGAACCAGTGACAAAAGAGGTCAAAGAGCACATATCAGGAGTAAGTTCACATATAGCGCAAAAGATAGAAGACCCAGGGGACTTTTTCATTTCGTGCAGTATACATGGAGTTAAGATAGATGGGGCATTTGCAGATTTGGGAGCTAGTATTAACATGATGCCCTACTCATTCAGTCAGAAGCTAAGTTTAGGAGAGCCATAGCCCACTTAGACAATGGTGAAAACAGTCGACATAACGGTACACTTGCCAAAAGGAATCATTAAGAATGTGCAAATACATATTGACGAATTCTTTTTTCCTACAAACTTCTACATACTAGATATTAGAGAAGACAAGGAAACCCCAATGGTTCTTAGGCGATTATTTCTAACTACTGCTTATTTGATCATTGATGTTGATGGGGGTGAATTAATACTAAGAGTAAGACAGGAGCAGTTAACATTTAAAGTACTGAAGAAAAATTATTGCGTTCTTTCACCCCAACAGACATCAAAGAACCTGAACCCCAAGGTGGATGGGAAGATATTGAGGAACCTAAGAATGCATGTAAGAAGAAACGATCACGCAGGAGAAGGCATAGGAAGGAAAACAAGGTGGAGTCCATACTAGGGTAGCTCATCTATAGAGTTTGAGATCAATTTCTACGCTGCTACTGTACCAGTCATTTGAGCTGCCATGAGCATCAAGGAGAGTTGAGCTACCGACGTTAAAAGAAGCATTGCATGGGAGGCACCCTATGGATGTTTAATTTCTTTTGGTTGTCTTCGTCTAGTTATTTGTTTGATTTATTCAATTAAGATTGTGCTTAAATTGAGTTTGATTCATGTTTAATTTGGTTTTTGTTAGAATTTCAACTTGTTTTCGTTTCAAAATTCTTGTTGAAGATATTAATTTGATGTGTTTGTAGGTTGTGGGATCATAGAGAACCAATATCAAGCTTGGAAGAAGGGTTGGAATCATAAGAATCGCCAATTCCCACGATCGTGTTTTCTATAGAGAAATCCCACGATCCTGGAAAACTAAAAGGTTTAGAGAGATTTCCCATGATTGTGGGAATTGGATTGATTCCCAAGATCATGAGAAATCTCTTCAAAAAGTTTCTGGAGAGATCGCCCATGATCGTGGGAAATATGGTGATTCCCACGATTGTGGGAATTCTCTGCAGAAACTTTCTAGAGAGAAATCCCACGATCGTGGGAATTGTATCATGGGAATTCCATCTTGGAGGAAAATTTAAACTTCCCTCCCATTTTCTTCTTTCACCCACTCTTAAAAATTTCACTCCTTCTCTCTCTGACCCACGAAAATCCTCTTCATACTCTCTAAACTCTTCATTTTTCCTTAAGATTCTTGATATTGTATTCATTTCTTTTCATTAATCTTACAATCCTTTAATCTTTTCATGCATTAATCATTCAAAACATAAGGATTTGGGTAAAATTTTGCTCTCTCTATCTAAAAATCGAATTCACTCATCTTCTTCTCAATCTTTGCAAATTTTCCTTTTACAATGGCATCAAGGAAGATGATGGCTCGAAAACCAACTTACGAACTCCGCTGTCAAGTTTCCAATAAAGGTAAGTCCGATTTAGTGGTAGCTTATCAGGCCCCATTCCTGATTTACTCAGAAGAAGAAGGTATGCATTTCTTAGACTTTAGGGCTAGAGAAATAGTCACTCCTAGATATTTTGATTTTGAAGTGTTAGGAACATAGGATTGAAGCTGAAAATTGAGCGACTAGTTGCAAACATAAGTTAGAATAGGTTCATCCGGTTTAACATGCCTATCCATCCTATGATGACCATTGAGTTTTTCTCTACTGTCCGATTTAACCTTAAAATTGACGTTTTCTGGTTTAGATTATTCGGTACTATTTACAAATTGGATTATACTGTCATGTGTAATCTTTTTTATTTACAAAATACAAAAATTTTAGATGATCACACTGATTTTGATGTGGATTCCTATTGGAAACCTCTAACAAGGGAAGAAAATTTTGACTCTAGGAATGCACCAAATTCTTTAATACGTAGTGCTGAACATTTGCTCTTGCATTAATTTATATGCTTAACTATGTTCAATAAAACTGAAAGTAGCAAATGTTCGGCCAAAGAACTTTTTTTTTATGGTGCATGAATTGAAAAGTTAAAATCAACACACTTTTTAGAATTTTTCGATCAATAGTAAGTGATGTCATTAAAAAGAGTTCATATTTTGGAATGTCGCATGTTATTACTGCTTTAGCTCATTATTATAACCTTAATATGGAAGAGGTGTGCACAACTCCACATGATATGTTTGACATATCGTATTTGAGACGTTCTGAGATTTTGGAGTTCCATTATATGGAACTCTAAAATCTTTAAACGCGCACTGCAGTGAGGAGCAGGAGGGGCACTAGTACAGTCGCCTTTCGACCCTCCACATCCTGCGCAATCCCAGAGCCAGAGGCAGAAGCAGTGGATGAGGAACCGAGTGCACCAGTAAAGGTCGATCGATTTCAGCACATCCTCAACCAGATTGCCTCTAATTAACAACAGATGACATCCCAACTAAATAAGTCATCGAAATGCAGAAAGTTCACAAGGAGCAGCGTAGCTTGAAGAAGAGGTTCCTCAACTTCTATTGGAGGAATAATTTTGAAGCTCCTTCACCAATGTCGTCAGCATCATCATCTGAACAAGCTTTCTTACCCTTTTGTTTTTATATTTTGTTCTTTTTTTTGTTTGGTTTAATTTCATCTTTTGTTGGGTTTCATGTCATTTTCTTTTGTTTAGTTTGCTGTCATTTTTTGTTTAGTTTCATGTCATTTATATGTTTCAATTTCTCTTGTTTAGTTGACTTATCACATTGAGGACAATGTGAACTTTAAGTGTGGGAAGGTGACATTGACTTTCTCAATTGCATTGTTTGCATTTTGTTAAATAGGATGCATGGTTAGGCATGTCATGTGTTTTGTGTCAGCAATAAAACCGCATTTGAATCATTTTGATGAATATTGCCATGAGATTTTGTCTTGTTAATTGGAATTAGATTGAATGCATGCTTGAACTCAGATTAGGCTACTTGAGCAGAAAGTGAACCATATAGAGTGATGAAAAGTAGTTAGTTACATAAGCTTAGTCACAACTTGACACTTGAATAATGAAGTAATGTATAGATGCATAATGAGTTTTCATTTGAGCTGATGTGAGGATTGAGCCATATGACTCCATCCATAGTCATTCTATTTCTTTGTTGAGTGATACTTCCTTAAGTTATTACTTCTAGAACTTAATTTGAATCGGTTTGAGTCTACTGGATGCATGTTTAATAGAGATGATTAAGGTGCTCTTTGTGTTAACCCTTGGCTTAAATGACGTGCCCGTTAATTATCCCTTGCTACCTCCGTTGAGCATTAACCTTTTGTTTCTTGAAAACACCTAAAATTTTAAAACTTTAAACCTTTTTAACTTATCTTTTCATAAGCTTAGTAGAGTATTAAGTAATACATTAGTTGGGATCATTGTGAAAATTTACCGAGATGAGTTGCGTATATTTCTACTAGTGGATTGCAGTGCATATAGTGCTATTTGATTCATAGTTCTTCCATGTTAAAAAAAAGGAAAGAAAAATAAAAACTATTGAAAAAAAGAAAAAAGGAAAAGGAAAAGGAAAAGGAAATAAAAAGGAAGAACAAGTGAGTAGCATAAATAAGTATAAAATATTAGTTATATTCGTATATCTAAAAGTTATGTTTTGTTATCCTATTTTATTCGCTTTTTACTTTACAAATATTTGTGCTTAACCCTTTTTTTCCTCTTTACCCACCTTAACCCTCATCACATTACAACCCTAAACAAGTCCTTTTGATCTATTCATGCATGCAATCATTGTAGAGGAGAATTGGTGTATTAGCAAGCCTATGGTAGTGTAGTTTCCTATAGGAAGTTTGAGTGAAACACTAACCATCAAACACTTGAGATAAATGAGTGAAAACCATGAGGATGATTCATTTTTCATCTTTACTTATCTTCGAGTGACGGTGCCAATTGTTGAGTTTGGTTATGTACACCAATAGAAAAGTAGTCATGATATGTGTATTAACTTGATATTTGAGTTGGTTTAAATTTGAGGGATTGTATGCTTTGATCTTTGTGAAAATGAAGTGATAGAATTGAGTGGTTGTATTTATTTTGCATGAGGACAAGCAAAGATTTAAGTGTGAGGATGTTGATAGTTATGCATTAGTATATGTTTTTCTAGGTAATTGGCATGTTTTTTCTTACATAATTGTTGATTATTGTTGTAGTTTAGGAATAATTTGTATGTTTTCATTTAGTTTGATTTCCATTGTTGTTCTTTTATGTTTGATGTTAATTTAAGGTAAGAATGGACTATTTTTATGTAGGTAGGAAGATTGAGCAACCTAGAGATTGAGCTAGAGATCAAAGAGGAGAAGAAAAGAGGATTCCATTTGTTTCCAATTCCCACGATCGTGGGAATTAAAATCTGAGACAATATGTGGGGCTTCATTAAACTTAGGGTTTTTAGACTATAAAAGCATAATTAAGCCTCCATCATTAGGGGGAGACGAAACCCTTCTGTAGAAACACCATCCTTGAGGGAAGAACACATGTTTGGAGCTTTGAGGAAGGATTAAAGTTAGGGATCATCATCAAGGTTGGAGAAAATGAGAAAATGGCAGATCAACATCAAAGTTTCCAGATTTTGGCAAAGAAGAGAAGGAGTTTCCTTATTCAATTTTCTATCAATTTTACTTCTTTTATTCTTTGTAAAATGGTTTATTTGAATGTTGATGATGTTTTGGAGACCATAAGTGGCTGATTTAGTTTTAGGGATTGCTTTTGAACTATTTTTTTAGAACTCCTATTTTATTAAATTGAATGAAGTTGTCTTTAATGATTGGTGATTTTATTTGTTATCTTGCAATAAAACGAGAGAGTGAGTAAGATTAATTGCGTAGGATTGCATAAAGAGAGTTGGCAGCCTATAGACGTACAATCATTATGTCAATTGATTAGTTAGAAGAGAGATCTCAACGAATTCAATTGATCACCCATAAGATAGTTTAATAACTAGTTGAATCGGTAGAGTCATTGGGTAGGTTAGGAGATCATCTAATTAATTCCCTTTAATTTGATTAGGGACTATTAATTACAGCTTGAGAGAGGGTAGTTAGTAAATTCAGAAATATAGGGTAAGACACAATTCGATTAGTAAAATAGAAGGGAGACAAAATAGGGAAAAAGTAATCTCTAGTCTTTAGATTCTTGAATTCCTATTTTTCTGCACTTTGATATTGTCTATTGCTTTATGTTAGTCTTTTAATTTTAATTTAATTTTCTAGATTATTTGCATTAAACAATTTTGTTTCTTGAACAAAATTTTTTCTAAATTAAGTGGTGTCTAGACATCAATCCCTATGGGATCAATATCCACTCTTTTTAACTACAAGTCACGACCTGTATACTTGCGATTTTTGAGCGTAAAATAGGTAGATAGGTTTTACCATCAATAGTTAGCATTAAAGATAGGTAAAAATTCCCCTTTCTCTAAATTTATAGTTCCTTTAGGTTGATTCTTGAGTGTGTGTTGCAACTACTACTTTGTTAATATTTTCGTAATTGATTCTTAAAATTGAGTTATGTGATTGAATTAAATTCTTACCTTAGTTTTGTTATATTTTGAATTACTACAAATTATTTTGGCCTTAGATTTTAGGATTAAATTGTCCCTCCTCGTGGGATCGACAACTTAGGTACTACGTAAACAACCTGTACGATTGAGGATTATCAAGGTTATTAATTAGAACTTACACACATCAGAAAATTACAATCAAGTTTTTAGCGTCATTGCTAAGGAGGCGATTAGTTTAGTTCTATAGTTTAAAGCAATTATTTTAGTTTTTTATTTTTCATTTTTTGTTCTTTCTTCCTACCTCTAAAATTGTGCTCTTGTATGAACACAAGAGTTATGAGAAGTTCGAGTCGCACTGCTAAAATCTTAGATTTAGACATCACTCGACTGGAACGAACTATTAGGAAAACTCGGCATGACGAAGAAGAAATCGCAAAATCACCAATGACCGAGGAATTTTAGCAAGATTTGGACCATGAAATGAACCAAGGACCTCAACAACAGACCCTTACGGACTTTATAAGACCAAGGTTCAATGTGGCTAATCATCGAGTAGCTAGGCCACCCGTACAAGCAACATCGTTTGAAATGAAACCAACCCTCCTAAACGTGCTTCAACAGAATGTACAATTTTATGGACTAATGAACGAAGATGTCAACGTACATATAGTGAACTTCCTTGAAATCTGTGATACCTTTAGGTACCATCAGATTTCGGAAGATGCAGTTAGAATTATGCTCTTTCCCTTTACCCTTAGAGATAGAGCAAAGGCTTGGTATCATTCCATCAACCCAGCCAATGTCACAACTTGGGATAAGCTAGTTCATGCCTTCTTAGACAAATATTTTCCCCTGATTAAGACCATTAAGATCACCAAGGAAATTACCAACTTTCAGCAAAGTGACGGTGAATCGATATACGAAACATGGAAAAGATACAAGGATTTGTAACGAAAATGTCCACACTATAACTTACCCAAAGAATTCTTATTACAAACATTCTATAATGGAGTAACCCCATATCGAGAGGCATGATTGATGTAGCTTCAGGAGGATCACTGATGAGAAGACAGTTGATGAAGTGGAAGAGCTAATAGAGGAGATGGCGAGTAATAACTGCCTATAAACAAATGAGTGGAGTAGACAAACCACTACATTTCGTGACCAAAAAGGAATTGTACCTGTTAATCAAATGATGAAAATGCAAGCTAAAATTGATAACTTGACTCGACAACTCAATAATATAAAGGCTTCGTCCTCAGCTCTGGTCAAGACCTTGTAATTTAAGTGTGAACTTTGTGGACAAATGGATCATGATACGGTAGACTGTTTCTTGATGAAGGAAAGCAATCTAGAGCAAGTGAATTATATGGGAGCTCAATATGGACAAGGAGGGGGGAAACAATCCCTACTCCAACACTTACAACCCTGGGTGGAAGAATCACCCTAACTTCTCTTGGACGAACAATGCTGGAGGATAGTTTAGACCTCAAAGGCCATCGAGCTTCCAATAAGATAAACCAAGCTCAATGGAATCCAAGTTAGATAAGATTTTATATAAGATTGGAGGCATGGAGGATGCACACAGGAGGTTTGGAAGCAAATTCAAGCAAGTCACCAAGAACCACGCCTCTTTAATACACAATCCGGAGGTCCAAGTAGGGCCACTAGCATATGCAATATCTACTCAGAATACAAGAACCCTTCCAAACAATACCGAGTCTAACTGAAAGTAACGGATTATAACCATCACTCAGACCCAAAAAAAGAAACTTAAACATGCGAAGGAACACGGAGATAAAGGAAAAGGACAAGTAATTATGGAATTCCTTCCAAGTGAGCTTGTAATTGAGCCAATCAAGGAACCTCAACCTGAAATTCCATACCCTATTCTAGCCCAGCGGAAGTCAATTTCAAGTAGGGCAATAAGGAATTTAAAGGAGGTTGAATCAAACAAGATTGAGGACATAATGAAACATCTACAAACAAGGCTCACACTAAAGGAATCAGTCAAGAAGAAGGATAAGGAGCTCATAGTAGAAGAAAGCCCTAATATAGCACAAAAGAAAGAAGACCCAGGGGACTTTTACAATCTTTGCAATAGTAATGGAGTCAACATAGACAAGGCATTCGCGGATTTAAGAGCAAGTATCAATATGATGCCCTATACCTTTATTCAAAAGTTGAGGTTAGGATAGTTAGAACCCACACAAATGTTAGTAAAGACAACCGACAGAACAATTCATCAATTGAAGGGGATTATTAAGGATGTGTAAGTACAAATTGATAAATTTACCTTTCCTAAAAACTTCTATTTATTAGATATTGGAGAAGATGTGGAAATCCTATGGTCCTTAGATGATCTTTCCTGGCCACTGCTCACTCAATAATTGACGTTGATGGGAGTGAATAACTTTAAGGTTTGTAAAGTAGCAAATAACCTTCAAAGTGTCAAAAAAAGACAACAGTTCTCCTTTACCTCTAACTAATATCAAGGAAATCGAACCTAGAGGACAACAGGCAAATATTGAGGATCCTGGGAATGCATTCAGAAAGAAATGATCATGTAGAAGAAGGCGAAGGAAGGAGAATCACAAGGAAGGTGGAATCTAGAGCATGTTAGCTCATGTTCAAATTGTGAGATTAGTGACTGCACTACCATTGCACCATTCATTTGAACCACTGTTAGCAAAGAAGAGCGTCGAGCTATCGATGTTGAAAGAAGTGCTGTATAGGAGGCGACCCATGGAATGTTATTTCACTTGACATTTTTTTCTAGATAGTTTGAATTCCGTAGTTATGCTATTTCGTTTCCAAATAAAATCAGGAAGGCATAGGACTTTGACATAAATTTGATGATCGATGAAGTACGCAAAGAGAGGTGAAAGGGCTATAAAGAGTTAAGAAGTGATTTCAGAAAGTGGAGAGGGATAAAAGGAAAAAGCAAATTCATTGGTGGAAAAAGTGCAGGCCACCAGGGTAAAAAAAGAGACATGTGACTGTCATTATCAAATTTTACCCTCCAATCACCTATATATTTATTTCTAACTTTAGTTTTTCACTCACGTTCATTTTCACTTTATCTCTCTAAGTTTTAAACCTTCAAACACTCTCACTTCTCTCTACCCAAATTTCAAACTTCTAGTTTTTTTCAACTTCTACCGACTCGTAAGCCAGTATGCTGCCCATTAAGCAAATAGAAAAATGCAATCAATTAGTGGGATGAAACTAAGTCTCGGGACGAAGGAAAAGGAATAGGGCTGCTGATTACTAAGCACCTTTCCCAATCTTCTCAGATGAGGAAGGAACTCGTTTTCATTCTCTTCGTAATAAACAAATTATGGTTCCAAAGTATTTTCGTTTTGAAACTTTAGATAGACTAGAATTACGAGAAATGGTCGAAAGTTTAGCGAAGAAAATTCAATAGGGTCAGTTCATTCAATTTCAATTCCTAGTTTACGAAGAACTTACCTTAGAAATTTTCACATCCCTTCATTACGAATCTAACAAACCTAGGGAATTGTGGTTTAGGTTGCGGGGACAATCTTATGGGCCTGATTATGAAACTTTGTATGAAATTTTTGGTTTTCCAGAGTCGGCCATAGTGGATCAGCACGATGATTTTCATGTCAACCCCTACTAGACTGAACTAACTGGATTATAGCGTTTCGACGCTAGGAATGCACATAACAACATCATTAGGAGCCACAAACACTAGTTGATGCACAAATTCACGTGTTAAACCATTTTTGAGAAAATAAAAACCAATAATTATTCGACGAAAGAACTTTTCATGTTGTGGTGCATGGATCATAGCATCCCAGTTTACACAACCACCCACATCTTTAATGCAATTATTGTTGTTTGAAAGAAGAGGTGTAATAACTTAGGAATGTGTTACTTGGTTTCGACTATAGCTACTTACTATGGAGTTGAGTGCATTGGACTCACAGTCTACCATCCTGAATTCATGAACCATCATAATCTATGACAAGTTGAAATCCTTAAATCCTATAATATGGAACTTCGGGATATTAGTGCTTAGACACACATCAAGGGCAAAACTGGTCAAGCAAGTTCAAGTGCTCAACAACAACAAGAAGAGGATTCGACTAGTGAGGAATTTGAGGAAGAAGAAGAAACAGAAGAACTAAGTTGGAAGAAAGAACTGGATATAATCTCTGTAAATACACAGGTAATTACATATACACTTGCAGAGAACTCTAGAAGGATGAAGGAGATGGCCCGAAAGCAACGACGTCAAAGTTGGGACATAAGTCATATCCATTGTTATTTCGAGTCTCAAGGCATTCAACTACCACCTCCAACACCATCCCCGCCTCCATCACCATGAAGCTTTATTCTCACCTCCTTTCTTTTGAAATTTAGTTTTTATTTTTATTTTTATTTTTGTTTTTGTTTTACTTTAATTTATGTTTCTTCTTTCCTTATGTGGTTGTTTGTCCCCTTCTCACATTGAGGATAATGTGTTGTTGAAGCATGGGGAGGGTTATGTGTTTTGCTTTGAATGTGATTTTGCATATTGTATGATAGTTGTTAGGTTGCATTTTGTGAATTGTGTGAATATGTCAATGGTTTATATGGATTGGAATTGATTTAATTAATTTTTTAAGTTTTGTTAAATCTATCATCATGCATACATGCATAATGATTTTATACAAAGTTCCAATAATTTTGACTAGTATGCTTATTCTTTAATAATTTATAGTTTCAGTCATAATCACCACAATATGAATCCACTCATAATGTTCTTGACTAATAACAAATTAGAAAATGGAGAAAATTTTAATGAATGGAGATGTAACCTCGACATCGTTTGTCCAATATGAACAAAATTTATGGGTATTAACAGACAATGAGCCTGCACCTCTGGGTGACAAATCAACTCCTGAGCAAGTCCAGTAACATAAGCGATGGCAGAATGCTGATAAGACTACTAAGTTATATTATGGCTTCTGTCAGTGCAATGTTACAGAAGCAACTTGCAAGCCTGAAAAATGCCGATACAAAGGTCCATCATCTACATGAGATGTTTGGTGTGAGGACTAGGTCTACATGGGTGAAAGTTATCTAAACCTTTCACAATCTCAGATAAAAGCCTGGTGAACTGGTGCGGGATTACATGTTTAAGGTAATCTCTATAGTTACTAAGGCCGTGTTGCTTGGGGTGGAAATGGATGCGGAAACGCAGATGATCATAATCATCAATAGCTTAAACTCTTTTTTTCATCATTTTAAGTTGGACTATGAGCTCAACACTAAGGATTACACCTTGAGTGAGTTGATGAATACCCTCCAGAATATAGAGGAGATATTAAATATCAGGGTAAATGTGCCAGAGGCTCATGTGACATCTTTTTCTAAGCCCAAGGGTAAGGGCAAGTAAAAAAAGAAGGCTGCAAAGAAAGGGAAGGCCCAAACAAGGGTCAAGGCCTAACCTATGAAAAAGAAGGCCAAAGAGGACACCAAGGAAAAGTGTTTCCACTATGGTGAGAAGGGCCACTGGAAGAGAAACTGAGCAGTCTATCTTGAGACCCTCAAGAGCAAACAAGGTATGGGTTTCCTAAGTTTGTTAGGAACTAGAAATGTGGCAAATTCATCTGATTCTTGGATATTAGATTCAGGAGCCATTGACCATGTTTACAATTCTATATAGGGGTTCCAGCAAAGGAAAAGACTACCTAAAGGCCAATTTCAAGTCAAGATAGCAGATGGATCCTACATTTCTGCAGAAGCAGTGGGAGTAGTTATTTTAGACTTTCCTAGTAGTCATAGGTTATATTTGGAGGATGTATATTACATCCCAATGGTTGTAAGGAATATGATTTTTGTTTTTTGTTTAATAAATCTGGTTATTCCTTATATTTCGAAAATGTTGTTTCAATATATAAGAATAAGGATTTTATTTGTAATGTGATAATTAAATAGGGATTAATCTTTATAGAACCTGTGACAAGCTCACTAAACACCACAGAATTAATAAAACTAAGAATATCCAATGACTCTAACATTAATTTAAAATATCTGTGGCACTTAAGGATGGGTCATGTCAATCATAAAAGACTTGAGACGTTAGTGAAGGATAGTATCCTTACGGGCTTGGACAATTGTCCATTACCCACTTGTGAGTCTTGTATTGAAGGAAAGATGACCAAGGCCTCATTTCCTTTCAAAGGAAACAGATCGGAATCCACGTTAGACCTAGTACACACTGATGTGTATGGGCCCATGAATGTACAAGCTAGAGGAGGTTATGAATACTTCATAACCTTTATAGATGATTCCATGTCTATCTATATTTGATGCATAAAAAGAGTGAATCCTTTGAAAGGTTCAAAAAATTCAAAGCTGAAGCTGAGAAGCAGCTTGGCAAGCTATTAAAACAACTTCAGTTGGATCGAGGTGGTGAGTACTTATCTGAAGAGTTCCAACAATTCTTAATTGACAATATAATTGTTTCCAACTTATCAGCTCCCAAAACACCTCAACAGAATAGTGTAGTTGAGAGAAGGAATATGACTCTATTGGAAATGGTAAGATCAATGATGTCCTACACTAGCCTTCCTCAATCGTTCTGGGGATATGCCATATAAATGGCAACTTATCTTCTTAACTTTGCTCCATCCAAATCGGAGCTCCTAAAACACCTAGGGAGTTGTGGACTAGACGAGTGCCTTCATTGCATCACTTGAGGACTTGGGGCTACACAGCCTATGTTCTAAGTTTGAATCCACAAAGATGGAACCTAGGTCAGAAGTATGTTTGTTTGTAGGATATCCTATAGGTACTCGAGGTTACTATTTTTACAGTCCTCGTGATAGGAAGGTATTTGTGTTGACAAATACGACCTTTTTAGAGGAAGAATTTGTGAGAAATCACAAAGGAAGAAGTGAAGTAGTACTAAAGGAGTTAGCTATTTCATCGAAACCAAAAGTTGATTCGGATATAACGGAACAAGATGTCGAAATGGATTCAAAAGTTAAATTGGAATAGCAGCCTGAATGTTAAATAGTTCCTAGACATAATGGGAGGGTTATGAGATAACCAGACAGGTATCTAGGCCTAGGAAAAGGCATAATTGCTATCTCATACTAAAAAGTAACGAATCCCATTACTTATAGACTAGCTATTAATGACATTGATGCCAAAAAGTGGCTCAAGGCAATGGAATTGGAAATAAATTCCATGTACGTCAATGAAGTTTAGATCCTTGTAGATCTACCACCAGGTGTAAAAACCATAGGGTGTAAATGGATCTTCAAAAGGAAGGGAGGATCTGATGGAAAGGTAGAGAACTTTAAACCTAGATTGGTAGCTAAGTGTTATACTTAAAAGGAGGGTATAGATTATGAGGAGATTTTTTCTCTGGTTGCTATGCTTAAGTCCATCAGAATTCTTTTGTCTATAGCAACCTATTTCGATTATAAAATATGGCAAACGGACATTAAGACTGCATTTCTTAATGGGTATCTTGAGGAGACCATTTATATGGCCCAACCAGAAGGATTCGCTAAGCCAGGTAATGAGCATAAGGTATGCAAGTAACAAAGGTCCATTTATGGACTTAAATAAGCATCTAGGTCTTGGAACATTAGGTTTGATAATGCTTTCAAAACCTATGGGTTTATACAAAACCTAGATGAGCCTTGTGTCTATAAAAGGATACAAGAAGGAAAGGTTACTTTTCTAATTCTATATGTCGATGAAATTTTGCTCATTGGGAATGATGTAGGAATGTTTTCTACGGTCAAGGGATGGCTAAACGAACAGTTCTTAATGAAGGATTTGGGAGAGGCTAACTATGTTCTAGGGATCACATTTACAAGGGATCGTAAGAACAACTAGATAGCCTTGTCTCAACTGACCTACATTGAGAACATGCTCAATAAGTTTGCCATGCAGGATTCCAAAAGGGGTTTCGCACCTACTAGACATAGAATCAAACTTTTAAAGGAGCAAGCACCTAAGACCAAGAGGAGGTCGAACACATGCATAACATTCCATATGCTTTGGCAGTTGGAAGTTTAATGTATGCTATGCTTTGCACTAGACCAGATATCTGTTATATAGTGTGACTAGTAAGCAGACTCCAGTCCAATCCAAGAATGGAGCATTGGACTGCGAACAAGTGCATACTGAAGTATCTTCGTAGGACGAAGAACTTAATGCTTGTTTATTATGGAAATGACCTTATTCAAATAGGATATACGAATTCTAATTTCCAATCATATGTTGATTCAAGGAAATCAACTTCTGGTTTTATATTTACTTTGGGAGGTGGAGCCATAGTCTGGAGGAGTGTTAAGCAATCTTATGTTGCTGATTCGACTATAGAGGTTGAGTATGTTGCCACTTGTGAAGCAGCAAAGGAAGCAGTCTGGCTCTGCAAGTTCCTAAAGGATTTGGAGGTAGTTCTTGAGGTGGAAAAGGCCATTACACTTTATCGTGAAAATAGTGGAGCAGTAGCTAATTCTAAAGAACCTTAAAACCACAAAGCCACCAAACACATTGAAAGAAAGTATCATCTCATAAGAGAGATAATAGAACGTGGTGGGTGGATGTGGTAAAGATTCCCACAAAACAAAACCTTGCTGATCAGTTCACGAAGATGCTGTCATAGAAGAGCTTCGAGGGTCACCTAGAAGGCATAAGAATGAGGGATATGTCAATCTTGCTTTAAGGCAAGTGGAAGATTGTTAGGGTTATACAAATATAGTGCCCTGGAAAACAAGTGTATTTACATATAACTTAATTTTCTTCCAGTTACAATATTGTAATGTAAATATTTATTATTAATAAAACAAAAGAGTTTGGTTTTATTTGTATGAGCATAATATAACTAGTCATAAGGTACCAA
>JANQAP020317143.1:0-17672 GCA_026874005.2 Erythroxylum coriaceum | reverse complement strand
AAACCACAATCTTGATGAGTAGTGAACTCATGTGTGTTTCGTTATAATTCTTGATATGATCAGAATGGATTTTTACATGATATCAATCTAATGTTTGCATGTTGGAATTATTAATTGAAACATGCATTAGGGAACATTCACTCAAATAAAGAGTTTATCATCATTTCTAGATGTTTTACGGAGATTGGTGACTAAACTAGCACCAGTAGTTTGATGAACTAGCTACCCATCAAGTCTTAACACCAAGATTAGATCTTATGTGTTAATCACCATGTAGAGTGAAATGGGAGATCTAAAAGGAAAAATCAACATAAGGGTAAAATGGTAATTTTACCCTTTATTGTGCGGATGGCTACAATATGGTTCATAATAGAGTTTGCGATTGGACATCGAATTAATAATTTTGAAACACAGTTTCTCATAATTTTAAGTAATTCAAGTGTTCAACCAATCGTCTTTAGTGGAATGACATTTGGTTAATAAGTCAGAACTAATTCTAATGAGAATAAATTAATTCCGGGCTTATTGGAGCTTAAATTATTTAAGTTTGATTAGATTCCCCACTTGGCTTCTAGGAAGGTTATCAAAGAAAGCAAGAAAAATAAACGGAGGTTATCGGAAAGAAAATGAGATAGTTTGGAGAGAATTGAATGAATTGGATTCGGGACAATAAGACCAGAACAATTTAATTAAGAGTTAACTAAATTTGGTCTTAAGCCTATAATTAAATGATGGGCCTACGCTAATTAATTGTTAATTATAAGCCCAAAGGAACATTTAATATTTGGTTGAATTTTGATTTAATTAATTAGATTAATTGAATTAAAATTTAAAAAAAGGAGCAAAACTGAATTATACAAAGATGTAGAATTCAGTCATGCTTCTTCAATTATTAAATGATTTAATAGTTTGTTTTTAAAGCATTAACGTGCAGCCCTTGTTTTTAACATTCTTTTGATTAAAGAATGTAGTAATGTTTCTTCATCACTAAAATGAGTTTAATGGTGGGTTTTAAAAAAGAGAAAACGTACACCTCTCTTTTGGAATTCTAAAAAGAATGTCCAGGTGTTGTATTAAAATGGATGCATGACTTTTAACATTTATAGTTAAATAGAACATGTATGGCTTTTAATCACTCACTCTCTCCTTTCATTTTCGGTGATAGCTACATCAATGACTTTGGTCAATAAATGAACATGTTTTTTTTATAGATAATGTTCAAGAATTGAGTGGTGGGGTCGGCATTTTGCAAAGAGAGAAACGTACATCACCTTTTAACGTTCTTTTGATTAAAGAATGAAATGGTGTTTTAATCTCTTCTCTCTCTCCCATTAACGTCCAAGTGTTGGACTTGTAAAGACAAAAAAAAATTTCGTTTTCTACTTTTGATGCAATTAACGGGTATGGAATTTTGTCTCTCTCCAAGCTCTCCACACCATCGGCAATAGTAAAGAAACTGAGAAGGTCTCATGGTTCTTCTTTAATCTGGCCAAATATAACAAAAAAAAGATCTCCAATTATTTTTCTTCTCCTTTCCTATAAAAGGATTTTGATAACTAAGTTGTCCAAGGAGAACAAGCGATATATCGAATTGCTTGAGGACACAGTAGCGAGGAGTCGAAGCTGTAGCAAGGAGTCGGTAATATTCCGATCTTGTTCTTATTTTATTTATTTTCCTTATATCGTATCGTGTATGGATGTTCATTTGGTGTTTATGTTTCCGCTTTATTGTGATTTCAGAAAAAGTTTTTGAAATCTACCGTTTAGCTAGACCAAACATGTTTTTGTTTTCGATCCAACACTTACAGTTGAAAGATCCAGGGAGCTTTACAATACCTTGTGTCGTAGGTAATTTAGAATTTACAAAATGTTTATTGATTTTTATGAAATTGGGACTAGGAGATGTGAAGCCAACTTCTATGCTTATTCATTTGGCAGACCAATCTATAAAAACACCATTTGACTTGATGGAGAATGTGCCTATAAAAGTGGATAAGTTTATAATTACTATGGATTTGTCATGCTAGACTTTAAAGAGGATCAAAATTGCCTGCTAATTCTTAGTATGTCATTTTCAAACACTGGAAGAGCTTTGGTAGATGTAAGTGAAGACAACCTCCTACTTTGGATGGTGATGCACATGTGAAGCTCTATATGAATAACGTATTAAAGAATCCAAAGGAGGGTGGCTCATTTATGAGAGTTGATGTAGTCAATCTTTAAAGGAAGAAGAAAATAACAAAAAACAGAGGATAGAGGACATAGAGGTTGAAGAAGCTACAAAAGTCTCTATTCATAAAAAGGGAGAAGAAGACGAGACGAAGGCGACTGAGGAAGCAGATGAGCAACTCAACTTCTTATAGGACAAATTTTTGGATTCAACTAAAGATTTAGAGAGTTTCATTATTCCCTATTTTATTAAAAGTTTGTTACTAAAAAGGAAATTACTGAAATTAATTAGTTTTCTTAATTTTATCAGTATTGTCCTTCTGATTATCTTGCAATTTTTACCTTATTTATAGGCTACTAAATTGAAATTAGGCAACACAGGTGGATGCAAGGCACTCATAATAGACCCTGGTAAAGCATAAAAGTGAAGTGTACATCAAGCTAATAACGTTAACTAAGCTCTACTTAGGGGGCAACCCAAAACTTAAGATTTTTTTTATTTGTAATTTTTATTTTCATTTTATTTTGTTATCTTTATTTTTTATTTTTATTTTGTAGGGAATTGGATTGTTGGAATTTTATGACATGAAATGTCTCTAATTTCCATCGCATTTGCCAACATTGTCTCAATTACTGTAAATATTCTTGCTCTAACTTTGTATTTATTATTCTTTGTTTATCTATATTTGTATTATTTTGTTTCTCACATTGAGGACAATGTGTTGGTCAAGTGTGGGAATGTATATGCTTCGCATGTCATTTGTGTGTAAATTGGTATTTAGATTGAGTTAGTTTTTTATTAGGTTGACATATTATAGTCATTTTTTCATATGTGTGCATTGTGTGAATGTGTCAATAGCAAGAATTAAATGGAATTAGTTTAGCTTTGAACATGGTCATTTAATTTTTAAAGGCATAGTAACTTAGGAACTTTGTGTTTTAAATGTCTTTAGGATGAATATGTATGTCAATTAGGATATGACACTTATTCTTTCACTTTATGAATTTTGTTTGTATACATTTATAATTATAGTCATTTGAATTGGTTAGCATTATTAGTACCATTTCATGAGAATGATTGACTAAAAAGAAATGAGGTAGGTTAAATTGAAAAAATAAATGAAAAACAAACAAAAAAAAGTGTTAAATAAATAACAATTCCATTGATCCTTTTGGAACAAAAATTAGGTTAAGAATAATGTTGGTAGCCAGTTTAGAGCTATGATATAGCTGAGTAACTGGGGACATTTATGACAAAATATTTTTCTTTGTATTAAAAGGTTAGAATTATGTTATAACCAAGATAAATAAAAAATGTGATCTAGTTGAGTAATTAGGGAACATTCATGATAACATGTTTTCCTTCACATCAAAAGACTAGGATATCATTCAAGAAAATTTTTAAAAAATTGTGTTACAATAAATAAACCTACTAATCTTTTATAAATAGCAAGAATTTTCTTGAAAAATTGCTTAATGATAGTTTGCATTTTTAATTGATTAATAATAATAAGTGCATGCTTACAAGTGCCATAGGTTTTATAAGAAGGTGTTAATATTTTGATTGATATCTTTATTCAAATCAAAGTACTTAGACATGAAAGGAATAAGTTAGTGTTTTGACACTCTTTATTGATTAACATTTGAAGTTAAGTTAATTTCATAAGATTTGATGCCATTGCACCATTATTACAGTGTTGCATGAATTTGTGATTCTGTGTTTATTGTGTTTTGTTTGTTTGTGTTTTTAGTTTTGCTTAAAGACAAGTAAAGGTTTAAGTGTGTGGATGTTGATAGGTGCAAATTATACTATGTTTTGCTATATGTTTAAGTGTGCTTTTAAGAGTTTATTAGATGTTTATCGTGTATATAGGCTAAAAATTATGTTATTGATAATGTTTGTATGTATTTTAATTGTTTGTTTGGTTTAAAGCAATAATTGGAACTTAATTTTATGTTTCAAAAGGTGTTTGATGTGTTTGTTAGTGATGGAAACTAGGAAATTAAAGAATGAAGAAGATGACATAGGCTGAATGAAGCAGGTCACGATCGTGACTCCCATGTCACAATCGTGATAGAGAGAAAATTTCCGTATGCATAATTATGACACCCATGTCACATGAAAACACTTTCCAAGTGTGATCTTTTTCATATCATTTAAGATTTGGGGGTATATTTGGAACCGAATGAATTGGGGAAACCCTAGAAACAACCCTAGGATAAAATACAATTTAAGAACATAAAACACTCCAAAGAAACACAACAGCCAATGAATCAAAGTGGAGAGATAAAAAACAGTGTCAGAAAATTCCAGCTTTCTAAATCAAGGAGCTAATATAGTTTCTATTCTTTTTCCCTTGTTTCTTTCATTAGTATTGATGTGTAATATAATTTTCTTGATGTTAAACATGTTCATGGAGTTATAAATTTCAGATTAGGAATTATTCTGAATTTATTTTGTGACTTTATTTATTGTTTAATTCAATCTATTACTAGATGTTTATGATAATTGTGCAAGCTTATATTTGACAATAAATCGAGAGAGTGAGTCAAAGTAATCAAATTACATTGTACAATGAGAGTTGGAAGTTTAATATATAAGTCCCGCAATTATCAAATTAACTATCATACGAAGAGAGATCAAGAGGGGATCTTGTTTGAAAAGTTAATTATCCAATAGATAATTTTAGATCTAATTGAAAATGTTAGGGAAAGTTTTGTGAATTGAGAGGTTGCAAATCTGGAATCTTTAGATTCAATTAGGTTTAATTAATTAGGTCTTGATAGAGAGTAAGCAATACCTTAGGAAATCTAGGGCCAAACATATAATTGGACCAACAATAGTTAAGGAAATAAAATTAGGAAAGAATAAGTTCTAAGTATTCTATCTTGATCAAAACCTTAAATTTTGTTGGCAGCTTAACTATTTTATTATTTACTTGTTTCATTTATTTATTTGTTTTACTTTCTATTATTTATTTTTTTAATTAAATTTTGTATTACCTTAGACAAAGTTGGGTTCAGATTGTTAGCTATTGCATAACTAGCATTAGAATGACACTTTCAATACTAACAAATTTTGTATACTTGCCAGTATTGACAATTTTATTAGCTATAAAACTTGTTCAACACCCTTCTATTCTTTATCTCCTTCAAAGCTCTTTTAATTTCTTCCTTTATGATATGTAGATAATAAGTAAAGTTACGATACAGCTTAAACATATTATGCTCACCTAAAGAGATGTTATCCTCAACGACTTCATTAACAAGGATATATAAGTATCTCTGTCATCTTCTCTTGATCTCACTTTCAACCACAAACACTTACCCTACTTCTTCTTTTATGCAATGAACTTGATCCAAATCTCTCTCTTTCTATTCCCTAAATCTCTCCATTTTAAATATATCCTTTTCTCCATCTTTAGTTTCCAATAATTGATACAATTTCTTATAAGTTCTAGTTCTGGCTTCTGAGACTATCTTCTTAATCTTTTCCTTTACCAATTTGTAATTTTCTCTATTAACTACCCTCTTTACCTCGATAGTGCTATCCAGTAGAGTTTTATAAGTAACCTTCTTGATCTTAACCTTAATGGGCCTAAGATCTCTTTAGTTGCATTTCTTAAATGAGGTGCTTCTTTCTCCCACATCTAGTTAGCACCTCCTTCCAATTTCCATCTTCACCATATATTACTTTTCCCTTAAGTTGTTCCATTGTTTTTCCTTTTATGTTCTACCATTTGACTCTAATGTACCTTTAAGAAATTCTATTCTTTCTCTAACCTTTGATTATAATATCTATAACCAATAATATATGCTTAGTTGATAAGTAAGCGCTAGGTATCACCTTATAACTCAAATAGGTCGATTGATCATCCTTATAAGGAAGTAATTAATTTGAGTGTTCATGATTCTGCTCTTAAAAGTCACCAGGTGCTCTTTGTTTTTCTTAAAAAATGAGTTAGTTGTCACCAATTCGAACGCTACCACGAAGTCTCATAATCATTCCTTTCTCTATACCCAAAACCCCCATAATCCTATGAATATCTATCTGAGGTTACCCCTATATGACTATTAAAGTATCCTCCTAAAATAACTTCCTGTAAGGTGGAACCTGCTGAATCACCTTAGCTAGCATTTCCTAGAATTAGCACTTTAGGTATTCGTCCAACCTAACTTAGGGCACATAAGCACACACCACATTTAAAGCAACACCTTTCACTATAATCTTTACAGAGAAAATCCTATCATTAGTCCCCCTCATATCATGATATATGATTTTCTTAACAACTAAAATACCTACCCATTTTGATGCCCCTTAGATACCAAATTTTAAATCCATTGATCTCTTTCACTTTATCTCCCATTTACTTTTTCTCTTAAATGCATGTTGTAAGAATCTTATATTTGTCTAAATCTCTACTAATTCAAATGACTTTCCTATAAGGGTATTGATGTTTTAAGAACCTATCCATATTGTATCAACATCTTCTCTTCCCCTAGACCTAAGACTCATTGGAGGACTACCCTTTGCTCTATCACTAGAAGTCAATATAACCCCTCTTATCCTAATACCCAACAGTAGCTATAGAAGACAAACACAATGGGTCCCTAAATGACTCTAAGATTAGTAAATTAACCAAATAATATTTAATTGATTAAAAAACTACAAAATATTATATTATTAATCCAAATCTCTAGATAAGTAACGTTTTCTTACTATGGTGTCAATCAAGCAATACTTTTACAGAGAAAGTGTACAGTTTCTAAATATTCGGGGATATTATCTATGTTTTAGAGAAAGAAGTAAAATTCCAAGTCATAAAAATAAACCAAACGCAAGAAGAAAAGCACATAAATAGGGAGAAAGAATACAAGAAAAGCCAAAAATGAAGATGGAAGCAAAATATAAGCACATAAATTGTAACCCAAATTTGGAGGAAAAATAAAATAGACAATCAAAGTCAAAGAAAATGTACAATGTGAAGTGAAAAGATTGACATTGGAAGTGTTCTAAAGAGGTTATAATTATGATATTAATATTATATTTATGAATTATCTCTAAATTATTCTTATTTTTTGTTATATCAAGGCTAGATATTAATAGAACATAAAATGACTAGCACATGTTACATTTTTTTTCATGAGGGAATTACTGAATCTCATATACTAAAGTACATAAATACTTAAAGAAACATATGAATGCTTGCTAGAGAACAAGTTCATTGAAATTACCCATATGAGAATTCCATTTTGGAACATTAGTTGTATGTTTATGAAAATTCTCAATGTATGATTATATAAGTGATCTTTTAATTTGAGATCTTCAAAGTTATCTCATATAGGGATTGTTATGTTTTGATACTACTTATAACTTATTTTAGTCCAGGGTAGCTTAATTAGGAATCATTGGATATAATATAAACTATATGGAGGTAGTTGAATGATCAATATAGGATTATCACCCTAAAGTGATTAAGGAGAATGTTCCATTTTTCTCAATTAGTATTTACATGAAAAAAATCCTTGCTCAAGGTAGAATGACACTTTAAATATAGTATTTAAATGTCATTAATTGAATTGATTGCTAATGGTAAAGAACTAACATGATTAGACTCAAATGTAATAGAAATTAATTCCATACTCTAAGTCTAATGGGAACATTGTATGAAGAAAGAATCAAATTATATGAAAAATCATACATAAAAAAGTCTTTCAAAACAATTTTGACATTCCTAATTATTTTGGTGGTCATTATACATTGCTAGACGTCAATATTTATCTATGGATATAAAATTTTTAATTAGAGAATTAAAGATAAATTAAAGGATTTTAATTTATCTAATCCTAAATTTGATTTAAGGTTATAACTTATTTTCATTGCCAATATATTTAGGAACCTAGTAGATCATACATAAAGAATAGGTTGAAGAGAAAATAGATATTTTAATCAAGTTATATTTGATTGTAAAGTTTAAGAAACTTTATCATTAAATAAGAGATATTTAAGAAATAAGGATAAATGTGAGGTATTGGGTCTTATTTAGGCATAATTACTATTTAATTATAATTAATTATCTAATTAAAGTTTAATGAAAATAAGAATTTTGTTTCAGTTAAATTACTAAAATGTCCAAAACCTATTATAAATAGACTTAAACTCCAAGGGAGTTATACTCCTTACCTAAAGCTCTCTAAAATAGTTACAAAGTTTTTTCAAAATGTTCAGTGGATATAATTAGAAGTTGAATACTTATGCGACTACGGTGGTTAAGATAAGTCAATTTTAAAAACGATTAGAAGGAAATGACAAAACAATAATCAATTTTCATAACAAGGTACTTATTATGATTCATGCTTTTTAATCTTTTAAATGTTAATCATTTTATAGAATTTAAATGGTATTAACTTTTCAGAAATTAAAACAAAAAAGTTTTATGATTATTCTGTTACACTTAAGATCAAATTCCATCCCGATTTTCTAATAACTAATTGCTTTTTACAACTATGGATTAATGAGAAGATGGTGGTCAATGGGATCAATGTGATGGGAGAAATAAAGGTAAAACTTAGTTCTTTTCTATGGGAATAGTTCTCTACCAATTCTTCTATTGCTAGCATAGACATAAACATTTTGGGTTTTCTTTACTTACACAAACTAGTAATTTTTGATAAAGAAGCATTGGTTGGTTTTAAACATGAATTGTCTGTATAATTACAAGATAATGACAAAGGTTTAATGAGAAATGCATAACTGGGCACTATACAAGTTATTATGTTGTTTGATTCTAGTACATGCTTGGTTTACTGAGGATTGTGATTACGAGTTTAGATTGCTCTAGCAATGCAAATAGAAAGTGATTTGTATAGTAGGTGCCTTTCAAAATGCTAAATAAAAATATAATCTAGAAAGTTTAAGAAGAAACATGATGAATGCAACTCATGAATGAAATATACCTATACTTTTAACCAATAATATAAAAAACTAGACTAGACTAGCCAATTAGACCCAATTAAGCACGAACCAAATTGTTTTTTGGATTAGTTTTTACTTATAACCATTGAGATTTCGGTTCAGTAATCTCTTAATTATGAATCAGACCGATTTTTTATCTCCTCTCTCCTCTAGTTTTTTGCCACTCTCTCCTCTAATGTTTCTGGCACCCACCAAGCATGAATAAGTTTTAGTGGCAAGAGAGGTGGGTTTCGTTCATCTTCCATGTGTTTGCAAAAATAAGCCCATTCCATAATGAACATGGTTGTAGATTTCCCATCAAGAAATATATGACTACTGCTAACACCAATACAAAAACCTTTGCTAGGAAATAATGTTACTTACTGAGCAATAGGTGAAGCCATAACATCAAAACTTAGCAACTGGGGTATAAATCGATAACATCTTGGATTTCATTATTGGAGAGAAAATCAAATTCTTGCACTAGACTCAACCATATTGAGTGAAGCATTATCATTAGGAGTGTAAATGATGATAGGTTTTAGGGGAATATGACAGCCATTTGAGACGGACAGTTAGAGGTAGGAAGTGGAGGACTCTTAATGAGAGTAATTGCTCCAGTTTGGGGGTTAACATAGAGGTAAATGACATGAGACTTAATTCTATGATTAGATGGAAGAATATGTGCTCAAATAGGGAAAATTGAAGCCATAATGTGTCAAAGAAGGTGAGAGGGAGAGAGAACTCAGCAGCTGACTCTGAAGAGTTAATTGTTGGAGCAATTTGGTCACTTTCTAGTGTTTTGGTAGACTTGGACGATTTTATGAGGTTCGCTGAAAATCGTCAAATGTTTCTAAGTTAATGTATCTTTTTCTCTTCAATAAGGTATAACTCCTTCAAATGGGTGCAATTAAAGGGATACAAGCTAAGGAATATTTTATTAATTTTCTACAAAATACTAATAAACTCAAAATTTTAACCCTAGAATTAAATAACTTTATGTTAAGCGTAACTAAGTTCTCATTTCTTTCAACGGGAAAAACACAATTTTATTATCATAAAAGAATATCAAAATTTATAGCATCTAGAGATAAAGCCTCCACAGGGACTGATCTATGCCAAAGTTGCTTATAACTATACAGACCACTGGTTTTAGTAAGTATATATACACCATTCAATTCTTGATCTTGATCGAAGAAGAAGAACATCACCTGATCTTGATTGTAATGAACTTGAAAAACAAATTTATGAAAAAATGCATTTGTTGGAATGAATGAATAAAGAACGTCTAATGATCATCAGTTCTGCCAATGCGTGTCAAGTGCACTGCAAAATTTAACTGACTCTGCACACTAAAATTTGTGGTTATGGTGAGTCAGGATCAAATCCACAGCCGGTTAATTTCCATAACAAAATTAATTTATGCAAGGAAAATATCAAAAGGGGGTTTTGGATTTTAATCAATTTATAAAATAAAATCAAAGTAAATTATCGAAAACAAATTAAAACAAGTAATGAAAAAATGATTAAAGCATCAAATATGAATAATGTCCAGTTTTAGGTTCAATCTCGGCCTAAACACGATCAAGCATATTCCATCACCCTAACGTCTTTACAGCTCTCTTAAAACTATTGATCTGAGACTAATAAAATGCTCTACTAATCCTAACTCTCCCTTAGATTGTGTTTAATCAATACATGATCATTAATTAAACATAACTTTCGAATAACCTAAGATATGATCTCTAGATTTAATTTGGTGGCTCCATTATGAAGTGGAAAACGATCAATATAGGTAGTAACCTCATACGTTCAGGTTATCTAACCTAAGTTATGTAGTTCCTAGCAATATAGGTTCATTAGATGCTCCTAATAAACATTAAATGTAATGATTATGGATTACAATTAATGTTATAGCAATAGGGTCAAAATAGAATAATCAAAATAACATGTTAAGATCATCCATCTGAAAACCCGATGAAATCAACACAAACAATAAAACAATCCAAATAGAAATTGCTTGTTAATATGACAAAATAGCTTAACCGTGACTTAACGTTGACATTCCTTTAGAACTGGCATAGAAGCTTAGCCCTCTAACTCCATCCTCAAGCTCTCACCATTGGCTTTAACCTCCATTGCAACTGTTGGAGCTAAAAAATGATTAAAGAACGAAAAACGAAGAGAAACAATGTTTGCAGCTCTCTCTTCTCCCGAATGACCTTCCTTTTCTTTTCTCCCTCTTTTGTGTCATCACCCCTTTCCTTATATAGTAAAAAAACTAGGTTTAAAAATTAGGACACCTAGCCATATTTTACGATAGTTGGCCTTCTCACACTTGTGAGTGGCCTCCACGGGCGTGACTTAACAAATTACACCCATGACTTGCTTCTCACGGTCATCATAAGCACTCCACCCTTTAAATCCATCTTCGTTTCTTTATTCCAATTACATCCATCCACCTTTGTCTTCCTATACATTAAACGTTGGTGGATTAAAAGGACAGCTAACTATAAGCATAAGAAACAGTGAGAAGCAGCTGAAAGATGGCTTCACCTAGAGAAACATTTGGTCACCTTACATGGGAGTTATTATGAGCATGCATGGACGTTGGTGTGAGAAGCAGCTGGATGGGTAAAAGCATGAGACTTCACTTAAAATTCTTTGTCCCTTCTTTCAATCAACTTCTTGTTCTTGCTCTATGAATCAATATATTACGAACATTGAAAAGATGGCTTCAATAAACATGCTTTCGGGTCACTTTAGCTTTTTTACTTCTGGAATGTACCTATAATCAAATATGAGTTAAAGTGAGTATCCTAAGCATTTCTAAGGCATTAATCACTAAGTGTAGTATATCAAATGAATCAAAATTTAAACACATATCAAGTTCCCCCACATTTAGCCTTTGACCATCCTTAGGCAAATCGTCAAAATCAAAATCACAAACTAAAACTTGTATTCATTTTCCATATTTCCTAATAATAGATATCCATAAGTAAAGATGAATGACTTTCAAAACCTAAAGCAATAACTCAACATTCAAAGCTTTTACTCATGATTAATCAACATTGATCAACCTTAGACACTGAGTAATCTAGAGGTAGACTTGGAAAAAAATTGTTTAAACAGGATATTTCCACGGGTACACTCAAACACCATTCATAATCATAACAGTCTATCACTTTGCATATCATTTCATTTCTCCACCACTAAAAGTCACATACATAATCATGAATCAAAGGACTTTTCTAGGGTTTTAATGTGGGTAAGGGTAAGGTGGAACATATTTTGGGTAATATGGCATAAAAGCCATCAAGGTAGTGAAGTAAAAGTAACACTCAATGAGATATCAAATGTACAAGTTAACATTTATTCAAAACTAGGTACTATCAACCATGAAGAATGCAACAACTATGTTTCATAACTCAATTTAACTCTCACACGATAAGCCACATTAATATAACACAAAAATGCTCCATCCAAAACAACATCTGCCTCATATATAATATATTTAAATACCCAATCAATACAACTTAAGGAGGATAAACTCTTAATTAACAACTTTTCATAACAATTGTATTTCCTCCTTAATACTTTTATTCAAACTCACATATTTTTTTCTTACTCTTTTTTTCTTTTCTTTTCCTTTTTTCAAAAGTAAAAGTGATAAAAGCTACATCAACACAGGATTTATAACATGGAATTTTAACAAATATAACCAACTTATATGTATGCATACCCCTACATTTAGGCTTTTGTACAATCATATTCATTAAGAATTAACAAATGATCCACTAACTTTAAGACTTAGGTAGGGCATTTGGTTAGGTGCATGTAATGTGGCTTATACAAAAGAAAAGGATAATAAAGTTCAAAGGGAGTTAGTAAAGGAAAATTCACATAATTAGGCAGGTTATTAGGCTAATGTAGCTTGTAATTAATAGAGATGCCTAATCATTTTCATAAAGATGCATGTGATAAAAATGTGGTCTCGAATAGAAAATCAATGCAAAGTAAGGATGTGTATGTCATGAAGGTCAAATGTAACGAACAAAAAAGTGAGGCTAATATAGATCTGTCATTCTAATACAGCTCAAAACTTCATTAGTTTTTGTCTACTATTAGTCACCGTTTTTTTAAGAATGACGCACATTAGCAAATCACAAGTGCAAAAGTACATGTAAAATTTTTCTATAGATTTTACTAATCAATTCACACTCTAATTATGATTAAATAATCTTAAAATTAATAGAAAACAAGAATATTTTTTATTTTTTAATTTTAAAAACCACCTAAGAAGTCACATAAGCTCAAAAATATGCATAAAAACTAATATACCCCATCCTGACACTTAAAACTTACATTATCCTCAACGTAAAATCAAATGTAAGAAATGGAGCAGTTAATAAAAATAACAATTGCAAAAACGTAAAGAAACAAAAATTGACTTCCTTTGGGTTGCCTCCTAAGCAACGCCTTTGTTTAACGTCACTGGCTCGATCTTCAATTGCATACATCAAGTGGCACCAGTCACATCCTCCAGCATCAACACCTTCAAATCCTCTGGTTGAAAGCCTTCGTTATATAGATTTAAGCGATGACCATTCACTCTAAATGTCTTATCAGTTTTGAGGCTCTATATCTCTACTGCACCAAAAGAAAAGACATGAGTGATAACAAATAGACCAACCCAATGGAAACCAACTTACCTAGAAAGAGTTTGAGTTTGGAATGATATAGTAACACTTTCTTGCCCACTAAGTAGCTTTTCCTTGAAATCATCTTATCATGAAAAGCTTTCGTCCTCTCCTTATATATCACTGCATTTTGATATGAATTATTCCTTATCTCTTCCAACTCTTGAAATTGTAACTTCCTATACACACCCTCATCGTCCAAATTCATGTTGCATCTTTTGATAGCCCAATATGCTTTATATTGTAATTCCACTGAAAGATGGCATGGCTTTCCAAACACTAGCCTATACTATGACATCCCAATTGGTGTTTTGTAAAGTCGTCCTATAGGCCCATAATGTGTCTTCCAGTCTTATGCTCCAATCCTTCCTATTGTATTGCACAATTTTCTCCAAGATTAACTTAATTTTTTGATTTAAGACTTCAGCCTACCCGTTAGTTTGGGGATGGTAAGTAGTAGAAACTTTATGGGTGTTTGATATTTTCTGAACATTGCTTCCATCACCCTATTGCAAAAGTGGGTTCCTCTATCGCTAACGATGGCTTTCAGTATCTTGAACCTAGAAAGAATGTTAGCCTTAACAAAATCTACAACAACCTTTATGTCATTAGTCCTGGTGGCTTTGGCTTCCACCCATTTAGAAACATAATCCACCGCAAGCAATATATAAATAAAGCCAAAAGACAGAGGGAAGGTCCCATAAAATCAATGCCCCAAACATAAAAAATTTCACAAAAAAGCAAAGGAGTTTATGGCAATTGATCCTTATGGAACAAGTTACCTAACTGTTGGCATCTACCATAAGATTTACAGAAGGTATATGAATCTTTGAAAAATGTTGGCCAGTAGAAGCCACTCTCCAAGACTTTATGAGATGTCCTTTTCACTCCAAAATGTCCTCTACATGTGTACGAATGACAACAGACTAAGATTTATGATGATTCATTTTCTAGTACACACCTCTTCACAACTTGATCTGCACAGTGCCTCCAAAGATACAAGTCATCCCATACATAATACTTCACTTCACTACGTAGCTTATCCCTCTAAGCCTTTGACAAACCGGCAAGTAATTCGTTAGTAACTAAAAAATTGACAATGTCTGCATACCATGATGGTGTTGTATTGACAAAAAATAATTGCTCATCTGAAAAGGTTTCTCACAGAGGGATATCATCTTCTTCCTTTATCAAATGGCTGAGATAGTCTGCCACCATGTTTTTTGCTCCTTTTTTATCTTTGATCTCCAAGTCGAATTCCTAAAGGAGGAGAATCCATCTTATCAGCCTCAACTTTGCTTCTTTCTTTCTGAGCAACTATCATAAAGTTGCATGGTCAGAATAAACAATCACTTTAGCACCAGGCAAATGCAATTGAAATTTTTCCAAAGCAAAAACCACAGATGACTGTTCTTTTTCAATAGTGGAATAATTCAATTGAGCTAAGTTTAGAGTCTTTGAAGCATAGTAGATGGCATGGAGAGCTTTTCCCACTCTTTGTCTAAGAAATGCCCTCATTGTATAATCGCTCGCATCACATATGATCTCAACTGGGAGGTTCCAATTTGACGGTTGAATCACTCGTAGGGATGTCAAAGGCTCTTTAAGTTTATTGAATGCTTCCTTGCATTTCTAGTAGAACTCAAAGGATATATCTTGTTATAGAAGCTTGCATAGTGGTGCGGCTATCTTCGAAAAGTCCTTAATGAAACTTCGATAAAAACTTGTATGCCCAAGAAAATAACGCACTTCCCTCACAGTAGAAGGGTAAGGTAAAGAAGAAATAAGATCAACTTTAGACTTGTCTACTTCAATACCCTTAGTAGATATCACATGGCTTAAAACTATACGTTGATCTACCATAAAATGACATTTTTACTAGTTCAACACATGGTTTGTTTCTATACATCGTTCCAAGATAATGGCAAGATTCTCAAGACATTCATTGAAAGAAGATCCATATACACTAAAATCATCTATAAATACCTAAATAATCTTTTCAACATATTTCAAAAAAATGCTTATCATACACCTTTGGAACGTGGTAGGTGCATTACGTAATTTGAATGGCATCCTTCGGTAAGTAAACTTATTGAATGGGCATGTAAATGTGGTCTTTTCCTGATCTTTCGGTATGATCGGGATATGAAAATAACCTGAAAAGTCATCTAAAAAGAAATAATAGTCATAACCAACCAATCTCTCAAGCATCTAATTAATAAAAGAAAGGAGAAAGATGCCTTTATGAGTAGTTGAATTTAACTATCTATAGTTAATTGACATGACCCGCCTTTTGGACCGTGTTGGCATTAGGGGATAGGTAGGCTTAATGCCATCAAAACCCATAGTAAGCCTAACTTTTCTATATTCTACTGAAAATTCAGTATGAGCCATTCGTTTGTCTGATTAATAATCTATATACCTGCTTAACAGTTTTAAATGAAGTAAGGATCTCAATTTGTAATTCTAACATACGTTAACTACTTATAATCTACAAACCTATGATCATCTCATATCATCAACTGACATAATTCTCAATAACATAGCATATCCATATATGTATCATGTATATATTATTATGACAAACCATGGAGCAATTATAAGCATCTGCAATTAACAACATGCCAAAAACAATTACTTGTCTAATTATCCAAGCTAGTCTTAAAAGGCTTGGATTTTTCTCCTGTACAATCTGCTAATCCCCTGAAATGATAATAGTGAGAGGTGAGTCTAACAACATGACTCAGTGAGATATAAGCATGCTACCATGCTTGTGAGGCTAGGAAACAGAAGGCTAGCTTCACAAGAATGGTTTGTGGCATTCTAAACAACAATACATGGTATCAATGAATAAACAGGTAGAAATCTCAAATGCGGCAAGCACATGAATATCAATAATAAATCTAAATATGAATTGTTCTGTTATAAAAAGAATCTGGTTTCTGAATTCTTTTTTTGAGTTCTGGGTTCTTTTTCTGATTCCTGGGTTCTTTCTTTGATAAAGTTCCACAGGATTTCTAATTATGAACTTTCTCATTTTTGAGCTCTAATTTCTCATTTCTGAGTTCTGATTTTCTGAATTTCTTAAGAAGAGACAGAGGCATGTTAGTACAACGTATCTCCCCTTTTTTGATTATAAGCAAGGTTAGCCTAACCCTACCCCTAGAAGCCTGCCCTCTCCAGGTAGGACACATATCTAACCCATCACCAGCGGGTTACCTATGTGCACATAGTCTGATAATATACCGCATTAGCTAGGTATCCTGTGAACTCATCTATTATGGCTAAAAAGAAAAACATGATTCATCAAAGAATTGCAATCAGTAAGTTCAACACAACAAGGGAGCTAGAAGATGCAAAGAATCTAAATACCATCTGCCCAAAATGGCATACAACATGTTAGACTCAATCACAGGGAGTCATATATTAAATAAGTCATATAAATTAGAGAACAATTCAACAAGCCGCAAAATAAGTAGCACGATTATACTCACCTCAACTATCTCAGGGGTTCTTATCTCTTTTCTAATCTTCTTGAACTTGAGAGGTACTAGGTATGACTTCTAATTCTATTCCTCGTCTGCTTTCACAAACTATTGGGTAGCATGCGTAAAAATTACATATACCCGCGTTAGTCATTCTTACAAAAATCTCATTTCTTAGCAAATATCATTATCAATGTATATTTTCTTTTATAATGATCAAAATGGTTTCAAGCCAAATTTTCACTTGAAATTAGGAGTCTTGGACTTCATTATGTCCAAATCTAATTCACAATTCTGAATACTTGATTCTTTATGTCTTGATTAGCTTAATCATACTTGAACCTATTCGGTTTAACTGATTCA
>JANQAP020316206.1:0-17698 GCA_026874005.2 Erythroxylum coriaceum | reverse complement strand
ATAATTGAAAAGTGAGTCTCATGGGCATTGCATGTGCATAATAGAAATGATTAAACTGTGATAAATGTGAAATGTGAGTTGTGTAATGTATGAATTCTGTGTTATGTGATTGGGTGAGCCATCGATGATGGTCACTCACTAAGTTCGCAAAACTCACCCAAAATTTGCAATTATTTTTTAGGACTCAGAAGAATATCTCGTTAGGCAACGGGAGTATGTCTATTGCATGCAAGTCCGAGATAGAGGTCGGGATTAGTTCGCGTCTGCATTGATTTTCTTTATTTGACACTGAAATGTATTTTCCGCAAAATGTTGTATTATTTGAAATCGAATATTACAGTTTGTAATAATTTTGGGAAATTGGAAATGATTGTATTTTGTAATTTGAAATGGGCCCGAATGGCTAATAAAAGTTTCTGTTGATTATATTGTTTTGTTGAAAATGGTTATAAAATAAAATGGGCCAATTTAGTTATCACCTTTTGTACTTTATGTTTGTGGTTTTAAAAAAAAAATTTATACCGACTTTTAATTGTTTAGTGATGTGGCACATCACCCTCGCGGGGCACAGATTCTAATATCACTATCAATATAGGGTTCGGGTCCAGCGGGAGTGGGGTGTTACATATTCCATACTTCACTCTTGATAACTGCTTGAAAGTCTATTGGATCACCAGCAAACGAGGAAAAAGTGAAAGCCTCCCCCTCAATTTTAAAAAGGCGTCATGGAATTAAGCCATGTTCACTCCTTCGTAGCTAAATCGATTCATTGCTTGTGTCTTTCTGTGAAGGTTTTGAGCTACTGCTACTAGTTTTTGCTAAGGAGAATCTTATTGGAGAGTCAATTAAGGACTAACCAGTTGCTCTTCCTAAATTTTTTTGACCTGTTCTTCATTTACAATTGGATCCAAGGTGAGTATTGGCTTTTTTGTAGCTTCCTTCCAACCCACCTTTTCATCGAATTGAACATTTAGTGTAAAACCCTGAACTTTTCCTTCTATCGGTTTATATATTTTATTTTAGGTGAATAGTATTTCCAGATGAATAGTGAACCTGGGTAAACAATATTTTCACTTGAGTACGGATTTTGAGGACTCAAACCCCAAAAAAATGTGAAAATACCCAGAACAGGTACTAGAGTCAAATGACATTGAAACAGATCAAAAACAAGTTCAATCGGATGAATTTTGGGGATTTTATAAGTTTAGGACAAAAGTGCCCTTTTTGGAAAATAATGGGTATTAATGATTTTAAACCCATTCAAAATTTTGAGGCATCTAATTACTAAGTATTGATCCTAATTAAAGTATCCCATGGTCAATTTGATGGTGAGACAGCTATGGAATATTTTCAGGATTTAATCCGGTTTATAAGTGTAGTAATCCATGAAAAGGCGAATTAGACTTTTTACATAAATGGAGTTAATTAATAAATTTTAAATGATTCACATTTATTGACCAATTACAAGACTTCATATGGTTCAAGAAACGTTAAATAAGATGATGATGAGTCATTTAAGATGTTTAATAAGAAAATGACATGTGTAAAGTATTAAAGTAGTATAAAAAGGCAAAAGAAGACAATTTTTGGTTCATTTGAAAGGAGGATTTGTGAGAACCAAAAAGAAAGAAAGAAAAGAAGAGACAAAGAGGGAGAATTCATCTAAGGAGAAGAGGAAGAAGAGAGGTGCCATTTTTGGTGGATTTGGAGTAGAAATTGAAGAAATCTTGACTTAGGATTGGTGTTCACCAATTTCCTAAGAGATTAGGAGAAAAAGTGGTAAGTTTTTCATAGTTTTTGTGGATTTCATATGGAATGGAGTTATTTAAGATCAAAGGTTGTTTTTGACTTATTACGGAGTAGATAATAAACTTGAAAGCATGTAAAGGTTGAAAACAAAAAAAGTGAAACAAGAAACCAAGGTTAGGGTTATGATGTTCATGATATGGAATTGATGTCAATGAAGTATAGAAATGAAAAAGGATTGAATTAGGATTGGTTTGAGTTCATTTATGTGTAATGAAGAGAAGATGTGTTAAGAAAAATAGAAGGAAAGTGAAAGAGTGGTGTATTTGCCCAAACTAGGAAATATTGGAGAGATATTGCAATTTTTGGTTTGATGAGTTTAAATGATGCTTGGTATGGACCTTAGGTGAAATGTGTTGAAAAGTTTGAAAGAAAGTGGAGTAGTATATATATATATGTGTGTAGCGAGAAAAATTTTTCCCTAAAGAGGAAAGTAATTGACGGTGTGATTCGTTGAAGTTCAATTATGGTTAAGGTGCAAATAACCCAAAATATTAAGGTTGTTTTCATGAAAAATCAAATGGAAAAAGTTAGCATGACCTATTCGGCCATATTATGATTTCAGCAAATGCGATGATGTTAAAACAAAATGTTTTAAGTAAATTTCGGAGTTAGATTTTGAAATGGAAACCAATGGAATAACTTATGGTAGTTAAAACCGAATTGATAGTTATAATGCTTTATTCCCTATAGTGGAAATAAATGATTAAATAACTTGTGAAATGGGCAGGTTAAGAAGAGACACTCAACATGTGAGCATACTTGGCAATAAATTACAAAATTGTGAGTGTATCTTTAGACTGATTTTATGAAAGAAACATGGTTTCAATTTTATCATGAAAAGTATGTTTATGAATAAGTTCATTGGTGTTGCTACTTGAATTTGAAAACTAATTTTTATGAGATTTATATATATGCTTTGAGATGGTATTGAATTGAAATTGCTTATACACTGAATTGGCACGACAATGGAATTTGAACATAAACTGAATTGGCATAGAAATGTGGTGTACCTATATATTAATTGTTGTTTACCCTGTGGTATGCCATTAGGTCTCCTTATACATATGATTATATCGATTAGAGTATGTTTTAGCATGTCAGAGTCTGGGGAGAGTGTCTATCACTAACGGTGGGTGGTGTCGTGTCTGTCAGTATGTCTTATAAGTTGTTCTCTACACGTATGGAGTATATATTATGCTAACACTGTTACGGGTAAGCGATGCAGAACCAACTTCGTAACCACTGATTTATATGTAGTGTCAGCACCATTATGGGTAAGCGATGCAGAACCAGCTCCATAATAATAGATATATAGTGGTTGACCTAGTGCAAGTAAGTGATGCAGAACTAGCTCCATTACTAGAGGTTAGCTAGGCATGGGTAAACAGTCCAAAACTGGCCCCATGGCCTTACACCTAACGGTACCAAATGGAAAAGAAAATTTTAAAAGAGAAAGTTCATGAAACTATCAATTGCCATCTCTGTTTACCTTATAAGAAAAGAGGAACTTGATTGTATTTTACATGTGCATTGATTATATGAATTTGTTGTGTTAGAACATTGTTTATTGCTTGAAAAGAAAAGAAAATTATCTTTGCTCTTTATGGAGGTTAATGTTTGTATAAACGTTTTGAATGGAAACCATAACACTCACTAAACTCGTGTAGCTTACCTTTTATTTTCTATTCTTTTTTTAAAATTTTAACCTCCTAGGTACACGCTCAGGGATTTTAGCCGAGAATCCACCATTTGAGTAGCTACCTTCGTCACTTGCGACTATGTAGGTATGTTTGCTTGTGCATTTGTTTTACATGTATTGCATCATTATGAACATGTTTTGAACATCTTTTGTGTAAAGATAGAATGTAAATATTTTACTACATATAGTTCATCATCTTCATAAATATGCCTTGATCTTGGTTTTGTGAAAATATGGTTATTTATAAATGTTCTTTTCTTTAACTAAATGCATGAATGTGTTTGACCATTTGAGATTGTTTTTGAATGGACTTGAAGTCTAGAAGTAGCAGTGGTGCTTTGGTTAAGTGGATAGAAGTGTTTTAAATTGATTTTTAGGAACCTAAAATTTTCGTTTTACTAAATAACAGCTATTAAGCCATCGAACTTTTTAATGAAGGTTACTCTTAAAAACTTCCACTGCTATTCCTTTTTCTTTTCTTTATATTGATTTTAAAATATTTTGAAGAAAAGGGAAAAGGCTTAGCTCTAGGAAACTTTCCAGTTAGACTGGATATCAATTAGAGGGTTTTCGTGGGGTGTCGGGCAAATCACCTAATGATCAGGAAAGGGGCCTTAGCCAACAAAATATATTTTTTAGATTTCTAATCTAATTTGCTTCGTCCAGAAGTTATTAAGGCATATAATACACATCCTAAAACTTTCAGATGACTTACAGAGGGTTTTTATCCATACCACGCCTCATATGATGTCATATTTTATACTGCTTTAGTTAGAGAGATATCGATCAGATAGACAACTATTGCTCCAACTTTTTCCTAGAAGCTATTAGCTAAGTCTTTGTTCTTCATCATTGATCTCGCCATTTCAATAATGGTTCTATTTTTTTGTTCTGCTATTCCATTCTACTCTGGAGTATAGGGTTTAGTGAGCTCTCTTCGAATTCCTTGCTCTTCACAATATTCATTGAATTCTTTTGAGAGAAACTCTCCCTCTCAGTTTGTTTTAAGCACCTTCATTTTGTTGTTACATTGTTTTTTTACTAGAGCTTTGAAGTTTTTTAAATGATCAAATGCTTTTGATTTTAGATTTTAAAAATACACCCAACATAGTCTCGTGTAATTGTTAATAAAAAGTAAGAAGTACTTACTTCTTGTATAAGACTATATCTTCATTGGTCCACATAGATCTGTATGAATCAACTTTAGTTTCTCTATAGCTCTTCTTGACTGTCCTTGGGGAAATGATCTTTTTGCCTGCTTGCTTAAGGCACATCCTTCACATACATGCTTAAGCTCCTTAATAGTAGGCAAGCCATTCACCATATCTTTAGTAGCAAGTATCTACAGCCCATTCATGTTTAAATGTCCATATCGTTAATGCCAAATTTCTGATTCATCAAGTCTACTGATCATCAATGTATGAGTTCCTTTGCAAGAAAAATTGATAGGAAACATCTTGTTTTCTGTCATATTGGCAAGCAATAGAATATCACCAGTTTCTTTTTTAACAGTACAAGTGCCTTTCTTAAATAGAACCGAGTGTCCACATTCAACTAATTGCCCCACACTAATTAAGTTATGTGCTAGACCGGACGTATAGTGAACATCCTTAATTAACTTCTCTTTACCATCAACAGAAATGGCAATCATATCTTTTCCTTCAATCTACACTTGTATATCATGTCCCAAGCTTACCTGAGCCTTATAGTTTTAGTCTAGTTCCTTGAATTTTTCTGTTTCTCCAGTCAGATGATTTAAGCAAACACTGTTAATGTACCAAATTTCTTTAAGAACTTATACAAGTCATGAAGAGACAATCTTTAAGTTCTTGTTCATCTAAATATTTGGCTTGATCTTTGCTCCAATAGTCATCTTCTTTATGTCCATACTTCTTACAGTAGGTGCATTGGATAGATCTTCCACATCCACGTCCTCTTCCTTAGAAAGGACTCCTACCTCTTCCTCGACATTGAGGAGATTTTCTTTGCTCCCCCTGGACCTAAAAAGCTTGCCCTTCTTTTTGAACTATTGTTTTATTGATCCTTACTTCATATGTTTGTAGTGAGCCCATCAACACATCAACTGTGAGAGTTGACAAGTCGTTAGATTCTTCTATAGCTGCAACAACATGATCAAACTTTAGAACCAAACTCCTTAGAATTTTTGCTACCATAATCTCATCACTTATCTTGTCACCATATGCATGCATTTAATTGACAGTATTTGAGATTTTAGCCAGGTATGCTTGTACTGTCTCATTAGTTTTCATGCTTGCCATTTCAAATTCTCTAGATAAAAATTGAAGCTTGATAGTTATTACCTTTGTTGAGCCTTCATACTTAGTTTTTAGAATATCCTAAGCTCGCTTTAATATTGTTACTAAAACAATTCTCGAGAATATTGACTCATCCATTGCTTGTTGGATGAAAAATAGAGCCTTGGCATCTTTCTTCAAAATTTCTTTATGTCGTATGACTTCAGTACCTTCTTCATCATAGCTAGTCTCACCAAATTCCTATAACTCCTAAGATTTTAAATAGTTTTCATCTTTATGTTCCAAAACTCATAGGCTTCACCTTTGAATATAGGGATTTGGCATTGTAAGGCATTCACTACAGTGCTACTTGAGGTCATGATGTGTAAAAAATGAGGATGGGAATATCAAATAGGCGGGTTGAAACCTATCTCTGATACCACAATGTTGGAAATAGTAGAGCAAGAAGGCTGGAACAATTGCTATGTTTGATGATGTTATTAAGAGAAATATTCCTCTTAAATAGGCTTATAAGAGAGGCGTTAAAGTCTAACAAACTTACTATAAATATCTAAGGAAATCTAAAAGTAACGTTCAAAAATAAAACAAAATCTACAGCTACTAATTCTTAAAGGATTCAATTAACAGGACAACTTTGAATTGTTCATAGCCTTTAACACTTGCTTCATCAGGAGTGCAAGTAAGGCTTCTATCTTAAGTCCATTATTTCATCTTTATTTATTTCCATATTTGTGAACTGAGAATCCACATTTGCTATGAAAAACATTTCTCATCTTACAGCTTATAGCTTGCATTGATTTGGCAGTGGCTTCGAACACAATAATTCCTTTATATTCATAGTGTAAACTAAACATGAAAAAGTCAACTTCCTAAGCATATTTTTAGGGGAAGCGTTTGGGGTTTGATGAACCATCCAGTGAAAAGTGGTTGGCCAATCTTGGTGAAGTTGAGAAAGGCACATTTTCTACAAAAGAGCTTGCTACAATTGACCCTAGGAAGGGCATTAGAACATGAGATGATCGTCACTTTCATCTCTTAGATTGCACATTTTCTATGATATAGGTTAGAGTGTCTTTCATCTTTAGCTTTTGAATAACTATCATCTAGAGATTAAAACTCATCTTAAGAAGTTTTTGCTTGAACTAGACAATGTTACACAGGTTACCTCAGATCCCACTTGTGTAAAAGGGCCAAGTAGTTAAGGTAGGTTTTTTCTTGATAAAAAGCCCAGATGATGTGGTTTGTTAGGGCTATTGGGGAAATAGGACACAAATTTCTTATGAAAGAATATTTATGACCAATAGTTAGTGGTCATTAGTGGATATTAATTGTTACTTAAGACTAAATAATATTAGAAATTTTACTTAATATTTTTTTAGGATTAGCTAATAGTCAAAATCATAATTAACATGAATAAAAAAAGTCGAGGAATTTAAAAATATGTCAATCTCTTTTAGTGGAAGCCTGTTTGTTTCTGCCACTAGTTACATTACATTGGTTTGTTCATTTTTTTTATTTAAACTTGCCATTGTAAACCTTTAATAGGCAATACAATTTTGTAAGCATTTTTATATCGTCTACCATTGTGAACCTTTAATAAGAAATACAATTTTCTAAGCACTTTTATATTATTTCGCATTGTCATCTATTATCTGATATTGTATTTATGTTATCAACTAAGCAAATATATAAGTGTCTTAACAAACAACCATTTCTGCATGTTATTGGTATTTCTAATATTATGTCTACAACAATAACAAAAACACCTAGTACAAATCTTGCTAAGATGCGGGGTCTTAGGAAGTCTAGTAATATGCAGCCTTATCCCTAATTAGTAGAGAGGCTATTTCCAAATGACCAACGTAAATGAATGAAAATAAAATTAAAAATAGAAAAATTAAAATAAATAAATGGAAGGAATAATAAAAAACCAAAAAAAGAAATTAAAATTAATAAAATAATAATAGGAAAAAATAAAATACAATAAAATACCTAATATATATAAATAATAGTAAAAATAATAATAAAAAATAATAATAGAAATATTAATAATTATAATAATCATAATAACTTTAATAATCATAAGCATAATAATAATAACAATACTAATAACAACAACAACAACAACAACAACAACAACAATAATAATAATAATACGTAATTACCATTGAGTCTAACTACAATAGGCAAGAGTTAAAAGAGATAAGAGAACTACCAGGATCTTTTTACTAGGGATCCTTTGCCTGAATCCTAGCATGTCAAAGTTTTCTATTGTGGGTCATGTCCTTGATAAGTTTCAACATTGTCATGTCTTTCTTTATTGCCTTTTCCTAATTCTTCTTAGGCCTCCTTATTTTTCTCTTACAATCTCTAAGTACGATCCTCTTACATCTTCTTACTGGAGCATCTCTGTGTCTCCTCTTAACATGTCCAAACCACCTAAGCCTTCTCTCTCTTAATTTGTCTATAATATTAAGTACCTTTAATTTGTCTCTTGAAGTTAGGTTTTCAAAACTGCCACCCAATATAACTATAATAGAGTTTTTGAAATATTTAAAATCGCAAAAAAAAGTGAATCCATTTTTCATTTATACATCCATTTATACGAATAAGACTTTATTCATTATTAAGAACTTAACAGGGTGCCCCTTTGTTGTTCTTTTTTTCTGTCTGATTTGAGGAGTCTTGTTGAGTTCATAAGCTGTCATGTCTACAATTCAGTTCATCCGCTTATTATTATTGCAGGGATGATCCCAATCCCGAATATGAACCATAAAAGAACATGCATATTAAACCAATCACAGTAATATCAGTTACAGTACCTATTATCCAAAGAGGAATGCTTCCTTTTGTCATGTCCTTAATAAGTTCCAACATTGTCATATCTTTCTTTATCACCTTTTCCTAATTCTTCTGAGGCCTCCCTATTTTTCTCTCACAATCTCTAAGTATGATCCTCTCACATCTTCTTACTGGAGCATCTGGGTGTCTCCTCTTAACATGTCCAAACCACCTAAGCCTTCTCTCTCTTAATTTGTCTATAATATTAGGTATCTTTAATTTATCTCTTACCATTACATTCCTTACCTTATCCCTTGTGGTAAGGTAACACATCTAATAGAGCATCCTCATCTCCATTACCATTAGCTTATAACTATGAACTTGTTTGATGGGCCAACACTCTGCCCCCATTGAGCATGACTTACCTAATCGCTAAATGACATAATTTTCCTTTAAGCTTGAGTGATATCTTCTTGTCACACAAAACTCCTGAAATACCTTTCTATTTCAGCCACCCTGCTCTGATCTGGTGAACTATGTGTTCATCAATTTCTTCATTGATCTGGATAGATCCTAAATATTTAAAACATTCCTTTTGTGGTATAAATTTTGAACCAATCTTTATGTCCACATCTGTAACCACCCTATGTTTCGAAAAGTTACATTTCACATACTCCTTCTTAGTCCTACACAATCTAAAACCCTTTGATTCTAACGTATCCCTTTAAAGTTCAAGCCTGGAATTGACCTCCTCTTTTGTCTCATCCATTAATATAATGTCATCGGTAAATAACATAAACTAGGGCACATCCCCTTAGATGTTCTTGGTGATCTCATCAATTATTACTGCAAACAAAAAGGGACTGAAGTAGAACCTTGGTGTAGCCCAATATTTATAGAAAAATGTTATGTATCTCTCCTATCGTCCTTACTTTAGTTTTTACGCCTTCATACATAACCCTAATAATCTGTATGTAAGTCATTGGAACCCCCTAAACTTTTAAACACCTCCATATGATTTCCTTTTGAACCCTTTCATGTGCCTTCTTTAAATAAAAACCATATGTAGGTTACGCGGTCTTTCCCTGTAGTATTCTATTAACCTTATAAGGAGATGCAAAGCTTCTGTTGTAGACCTTCTTGGCATGAAGCCAAATTGGTTTTCCGAGATAGGAGCATCCTTTCTTATTCTGTTCTCGATCACTTTCTCCTATAACTTCATAAAGTTACTAGGTAATTTGATGCCTCTATAGTTGTTACAGCTTTGGATATCCCCTTTGTTCTTGTATAAAGGAATTACTATACTACATCTCTACTCATTTGGCATTTTGACAGACTTAGCTAGCCAAGTAATACCCTCTTTGCCTAGGCTCTTTCATACCTCTGTGGGTATCTTGTCAGGTCTTACTGCCCTACCACCCTTCATCTCCCTCAAAGTATTCTTAATTTCATCCCTCGTAATCTGTGGGTAGCAAATAAAATTATAAAACCTCTCAAACGAGCTAAGATGACCTAAATGGATGTTATTCTTTTTGCCTTCATTAAAGAGGCTATAGAAGTACCTCTTCCATCTACTCTTGAAGTCAAATTCAACAACAAACACCCATCCTGCCTCATCTTTAGTGTTCAATTGTTGATAAAGTTTCTTGTAAGCTCTAATTTTAGTTTCTGAGATTATCCTCTTCATCTCTTGCTTTGCCAATTTATATCTTTCTTTATTAGTAACTCTCTCTACCTCTATGGAGCTATCTCTTATAACTTTATAGGTAGCCTTCTTGAACTTAACTTTTTTTGAACATCCTTATTCCACCACCAAGACTACCTCTTACTACCCCTCGATCATTTAGAAGAACCCAAGGTCTCTACAATTGTGTTTCTTAAAAGAGTTGCAACTCTCTCACACATCTGATTAGCATCTCCTACCAAACTCTAATCTTCTCCATACATTACCCTATCCTTAAATTGTTTCAACATATCTCCTTTCAAATTCCATCGTCTATCTCTTAAGGTAATTTACTTAGCGTAAAGTGACGTTTCAACTGTTTAATACCATAACCAATTATTATCTCTTATATCACATTTAAAATGAAATATTGCTATTTTAGGTTTTATAGATTCAAATTTTCGAAAATGACATACAATTTTATAAACTTGTTTAAAGTTAGTGTTTCATTAATTTAACGAAAAGTTGTTGTAAGATTTATAAATTTTTTATTTCATCTTATTAGGTCCAAATTTATATAAGTTCGAAATTTTTTGTTTAACGCATTTAGTTACATTTGTGAATATAATTAATTCTTTTATAAAAAATTAAACCTAGTTAGAGATTGTATTTTGAAATGAGAACTTTAATTAAGTTATTACATGCCCAAAATAACTTATTTTTTTCTTAATAAGAAAACATATTAACTATTCTTGACTTTTTGTGCAGTAAGTTTTAATCTTATAAAACCCTCAATATTTTGGAAGCGCACGGGTTGTAAACATAGTATACAAGGTATCGATCCCACAAGAAATTAGTGAACTAATCAAATCCTAACTTGTTTAAGGCCTAAAAGTGTAATTAAAATGAAAATAAAAATGAGTACAAAATTATGCAATTGAATATGGATAGATTGAAATTCTAAATTAATGCAAGGATTTCAAAATTGAGCATAACCAATTGAAAAATAGAAAATCATACAAGTAAGATTAACCAATTATAAGAAAGAGGGATTTATCATATCATCTAATACTAACTTGATTACTTTTGAGTTAATTCGATATCAGTCCTAGAATTTCAAAGGGTGGATTATTCTCTCTCAAGTTCTGAGCTTTAACCCTAAATCATAAACCCTAATTGAATTGAATTAAAGAATTTACAATCTCTTAATTAGCAAACAACCCCCACATCTAATTAAATCTTAGGCACTCATATAAACAATCTGGTCCTTACATAAGATCTCTCTTCATATAAATTACCAATTTTATTGTTTGTGTGATCTATTAGACTGTTTAACTCTCATTACCCAACCTAATCATTTTACTATTGGTTCACTCTCTGATTTATTACCAAAGCATGCAAATACAGTAAACAATCATAATACCCAACATATTAACATCAAAAGTAATCAAATTGACATTAATTCAATAACACTTCCCTAAAAGAGTTTAGAGTATCCTTAAATCCAAATTCATCATCATCATATCCATCTTATACATCAAATGAAAGAAAAAACAAGATGAAATGAAGAAGTTCACTTAAGAGTGGAGTAGGAGTGGTAGCAGTAGCAGCTCCTTCTTCCTCTCTCCTTTTCTCTCTCTTCTTTGGTTCTTTCCAAATGTAGTAAATAGAGGCTCTCCTTTAAGGTTTCTTGCTTTTGCTTTTATATTCCTTTTCCATTATAAAATCTAGGCTTTACCTGGGCCTAAATGTCCAAAATAACCCTTGAAAAGTTGAGTTCGAAAGCAATCTCATTTCTGTTATCACTCTTGTCATGATTGTGGCCAATGAGTCATGATCGTGACACTTAAAAATGGGCTTCTGTCACATTTGTGGCCAATGAGTAATAATTGTGACCCATGTTGGTTGGCTTCTATCATGATCATGGCCAATGAATCACGATCATGACCTAGTCCTAGTTGGCTTTTGTCACGATCATGGTAACGGTGTCACAATCGTAACCCTGGCTGGGTTGCTTCTATCACAATCATGGCCTTGGCTCCTCCCCCGATCATTCTCCAAATCTTCTCCGATCTTCTTTGCCTAATCTCAGACACTAACAAACTCATCAAAACAACTCAAACACACAAAATTAAATGCTCTAAACCACATAACATTCAAAAACATAAACATATAATCAAAATGACACAATTCTAAACCTAAACATGCATAAATCATCTATTTAGAAACTAAAAAAATACTAAATTACCCACTAAAACATAATGCAAACTACAACTATCAACATCCCCACTTTTGAACTTTTGCTTGTCCCCAAGCAAAAATAAAACAAAACACAAACACAAACATACCAAATAATGACACATATCAGCATGCATATGCAATCATGGTATAATGGCGTTGCACTTCACGAAACTAATTTAACTTCAAACATAAAACTTCATATTGTTCTAACTTATTAACTTACGAAATGTGTGGTTAAGCACTTCGGAATAAATATACATACTAATCAAGACCTTAATATCAAATCCATTCACCCCCATCACTTACACATACACATATTGATAATTATTTGGTCAGTCAAAATTGTAACTATTCCTAAATAGCTTTTTATGAAAATTAAAGTTATTCATAAAGATCAGTAGGTTTTATTTATCAAAACACTATTTTTGTTAATTTTCATTGACATTGACCTATTCTTTTGATGCGAAGGCAAACATTTGTAATGAATGTCCCCAGTTACTCAATTAGGTCATGTTTTATTATTTTGCTTGGTTGGAATGTCATTCTAGCCTTTTGATGCAAAAGCAAACATTTGTGATGAATGTCCCCCAGTTACTTAGCTAGATCACATTCTCAACTGGATACTAGCTCTATTTATAACTCAAAGGCCAGCGGAATAGTTATTTATTTAATATATACACATTTTTTCACATTTTATTGCCTAAATCATTTTTTTAGCTAATCATTCTCGTGAAAGGATACTAACGATGCTACTTATTCAATTGACCTAAAGTTATAAATGTATGTGGCAAATTCCTAGGGTTAATGAACTAACATCATATCCTAATTAACATGCATATTTAACCAAAGCGACTTAGGACACTAATTTACAAGCTCATAAATCTTTACTACCTAAAAGACTATGATCAAAGCTAAACTGTTTCCATTAAGTCCTAGCCATTGACACATCTACCCAATTCACACCATGAAAACCTAAACAAGACTAACATACAACATGCAAAATTCACACTCAAAATAAAAACATACAATGCACATAACTCTCCCTACACTTAGACAACACATTATCCTCAATGTAAGAAGAACAAATAACACATAAGGTGGGAATAAAATAAAATAATAGGAAAAATATAAGAATAAAATAAAAATAAAAAGATAAGGGTTATAGCATAAAAACTCATCATGGCAATTAAAGTGGTGATGGTGATGGTGTTAGAGGTGGAATCTCCACTCTTTGAGTAGCGAAGAATTTGTGAATGCGGATGACTCAGTGTTGTCATCTCTGCCCTTTTGCTATCTTCTTCAACACCTTAACATTATTTGCAATTGCCTTATTAGTGTCTAAAATTGCATTATCTTCTTCCATCCAGCTGTCTCTTCCTCTCTAGATCCTTCACTGGTTGATTGATCAAGTGTTTGTTATGTGTAAGTTTTAATTATTAACCCTCGATAGCTCATGGTTCGTTAGCATAGTACCAAAGGTGTCGATCCCACGAGGAGGGAGTTAAATCCTAAAATCTAAGGCTAGAAATAAATAACAGAAATTTAAGATGCACGAAACTAATTCAAGAATTTAATTCGATCAATCAAATTAAGAATCAAACATGAAAATACTGATTACTAAGCAATTTGCAACACCCCCAAGAATCAACCAAACGAAATTACCAATTAAGAAAAAGGGAATTTTACTTATCCTTAATGCTAACCTAACTGGTTATGAATTATTGGATTGTTGGTTTTATACTATCCTAAGGTTGATTACTCTCTCTCAAGTTATAACCATTAACCCTAAATCATAAACCCTAATTAGATTATAGAGGTTACAATCTCTCAATTCACATCCTATATAAAACCTAATTAGTTCTGAAGTTCTCCAATAAACTATCAAAAACCTATGCAAGATATCTCTTCACACAATTTCTCGATTTGATTTAATTCTTGTTCTATTAAATCACCTAACTCTTGTTAGCCCAATTTAATTTTTTTTCATTTGATTCACCCTCTCAATTTATTATCGAATTATTTAATTATAGAATCAAACCACAACAGATCTAATAAATATATAAACAATCAGATTTTCATTAATTCAGGAATAAAATTTGGAATGTGAGTTTAAACCATCTTCAACATTTTAGATCCTATCATCAACTGTTCAATCCAATTCTATATAATAATAAAACTGAAATTAAATAGGAAATACAATCTAAATGGATGACAGGAGACAGCGATGTCAGGAAACGTCTTGATCAGGGAAGTACGTCAAGTCAGCTTCTTTTACTCTTCTCTCTTCTTCTTTTCCTCTATCTCTCGATGATTTCTCTATAAGGTTTTTCAAGGTGGCTGATGCAAAAGCTTTTTTTCTCTGCCTCTTTTTGTTGTTCTTTAAATATCCTCTTGTGTTCTGAGCAACTTTAGGGTTTTTTTAGGGTCCAAAAGGTTAAAAAAATCCCTCAAAACTTGACATTCTTGAGTATCCACGTTTCTTCCCAACGTAAGCCAGGATCATGGCTCACATCTGAGCCTTCTGTCACAATTATGGTATGCAGGCCACGATCGTAGGCCATTCCCTAGGCTTCTATCATGATCATTGTCTGACATGTCATGATCGTGGGTTGTTATTTCGGCTCGAATTGCTCCGAAACTCCTTCGTTCTTCGATGTTGACCCTGAAACACTAGCAAACACATCAAGATACCTCAGAAACATAATATTTAAGCTCAAAGACTTGTACTAACCAATAAGACACTTAAAACATAAATAATTAACAAACTAACACAATTCTAACCTAAACACATACTAAATGACTGAATTATCGGCTAAACACATATCAAACTATGCACTAAAACATGATGCAATTTACACTTATCATTGATTCCTCATTTTGTTGCAGTGGCATCGAGCTCGAACTAGTCTGTCCCATCTTATTCTTAACATGAGATTTTGTGCTAATATCTAGAAGTTCCATATTGTGGGACTTCAAGATCTTAACCCTCATCAAGTGACAATTGCTAAGGACCTCTAGAAAATATACTGCTAGTCCATCACAATTAACACCATAATAATTCGCAATAGCCATAACCAAGTACCCCATGCCTAGATTATGGCTTCTCTTTTTCAGAGTAGCAATAATAACATTAAAGATGTGGGTGGAGGTGCAAAATTGGACGCTATGGTCCATACACCATAATAGAAAAGTTCCTTCACTAAACACTTATTACTTTCGCTTTCTTCAAACACTATTTAACACATGAACTTGTGTAACAACATGTTTTTAAGACTAGGAATTATGTTATTATGGTCACTTTTAGCATCAAAATTCTCCATCCCAGTCAGTTCAGTCCAATAACATATGACACATAAGTCATTGTGCTGGTCCACTATGGTTGAATCTAGGAATCCCCCTATTTTGCACAAAATGTCATAGTTTAACTCATACAGTTGACCCTACAATCGAAACCATAGATCCTTAAGTTTACTAAGCTCAAATTGGAGGGAGGTGAAGAATTCCAGGGTGAGTTCTTCATAAACGACATTTAAAATGCAAAAAATTTTCCCATTGAATTCTGCTTCCTAAGTTTTCAACTTTTTCTCTCAATCCAATTGTTTCTCATATTTCAAAATTCAAATATCGAGGCACAACAAGTTGTTTCAAACTAAGGATTTGGAACTAGTTACTTTCTTCTTCCGAGTAAATCGAAAAAATTGCTCCGTAATTTACCGTCTAGTTTCTTTTTTCACAATCCGATGCTTGAACTTTGCCCTTCAGTTGAGCATACTTGACCTTTTTTTAATTGTCAATCTATTGGAATGAGAGGTGTGATTAATTTAGAGAGATAAAGACTTTTGTAAAGAGAAGGGAGAAGATTTGAGAGTTTAGTTGCTAAAGAGTGAGTGGAGAGAGTGGTATGGGTGAGAAAAATGAGGGTACGGGTGAATATATAGGTTAGGAAGGAGAAAGGAGGGAAATTGGAAAAAATGGCATGAAAATTGCGTGTACCATTCTACGCCCGCCACGATCATGAAAGAAGGTTCAAAAATGGGTCACAATCATGACACTGGGAATTTTCACACTTCTTTTCTATTTTTGATTCGTTCCCTCATATCACTCCCGAGTTCCTTCCATACCTTATATTTGCACCATCACCTCATTTTTTTACCTTTCACACCATTCCCATTCATTGTGAAAAAGAAATAACTAATTCTAACATTCCAAAGAGAAATCTAACTACCAAACATGCTAATTTATGGTCATTAGCTTAATCTTGCATCCTTAGAAACACTTTCAATTTTTCAAAAGTTCGAAAGGAAAGAAAATACTTCCTCTTCCTGTTCCATCGAGATACAGTTTGTAGAGATGCCTATTCACTTTAAAGGTTTCTTTGTTTGCATTTTCCAATTCAAGGGCTCCATAGGAACAGCGTCAACCTTGAATTGTACAACAAAACTATATTTCCCACTTTGAATTCCTTCTGCTTAAGATGAGAGTCGTGCCATCTCTTCACCTTCTTCTTGTAAAGTTTGGCATTTTCGTACGCATTGCAACGAAATTTTTTGAGTTCATTTAGTTCCAAAACTCATCTCTTACCCTCTTTCTTCCAATCAAACCAATATGCTTGATGCTCTAGTTCCATAGGTAAATGACAAGTTTTACCATATACTAGTCAAAAGGGGATTGTTCTGATCAACATTTTAAAAGCGGTTTGATAAACTCATAAAACATCATCTAGCTTTAATGCCTAGTCCTTCCTACAACTATTCATTGTCTTTTCTAAAATTTGTTTCATTTCCTGGTTCATGACTTCCACTTGTCCTCTCTCTTACGGGTGATAAGGAGTGGCAACTCGATGGTGGACTATGTATCTTTTTAGGAGAGCGTCAAAGATCTATTACAAAAATGTTTTCCCCCATCATTTATTATCGTTCTTGGCACTTCAAATCGGTTAAATAACTATTTGATGAATTTCTTTACAACCTTCTAACCAGTAGTATGAGATGCCACTGTTTCGACCTAGTGAGATACGTAGTCCACTCCCACTAGAATGTATATGTAACACCCCACTCCCGCTGGACCCGAACCCGATATCGATGGTGATATCCGAATCCGTGCCCCGTAAGGGTGGCGTGTAACATCACTTAACAATTAAAGTCGGTATATATTTTTTTTGAATACTCTTATCAATGATCATTAATTTGGGCCCACTTTTTCTTTTTCAAAACATTTTGTTTACTTAAA
>JANQAP020315606.1:0-17713 GCA_026874005.2 Erythroxylum coriaceum | reverse complement strand
GTGCAAAAATCACTGTTCACAAATGCATGAGCATGAGATGTGTTTTCCAAATTTCTCCGATTGACCTCACGTGTACCGGTTTCTATGGTTCAACCCGTTATATGAAAACGGGATGTTACATCTTTGCTCCCATTTTGTGCCTCAAAATCTAGTCAATTTAGAGATTATTTCAATGGTTTCATTAAAAGTCATCTCAAGTCTTTGTTTAATCACCATTTAAGGCATAAGATATGGTTTTTACCATGATTTAAGTTAAATTCTAATATTTGATGGTGTTTGAAAAAGACCTTAGTATTTGACAAACTATATTATTTAGTTTTTAAACTTACGAAATTCTAAACTTTTGTCAATGTTTTCTCAATCTTTTTGATGTAAATATTCTATTTTTACATTTGGGACTTACATAAAATATGTTGGTTGTTGACATGGCCTATAAATCCCTTTAAACCCAAAATTTGGAGTTTTTGAAACCTTAAATCTCCAAATATTATTTGCATTTAATTTCTCCATCTTTCTTTCTCTCTCTCTTGCTACTTCTCTTTATTTATTTTTCTGTTTCTACTTCTCCATTCATAGATTGATGGTCCATTTGGGTCGGTGATCCTTCATTGGATTATCTCGATTCTCTAATAAGGTTAATTTTGTTGTATACTTCATGCCTAACTGGGATTTCTTCACAGAGATGTTTAATTCATCATCATCTATTTTTTTATACATTAAAAATCTTACAAGCAAATATAGATTGTACTATTGATTTTGTTTCAAAATGTGAATGATTGCAAGTATGTATTTTGCAATGAGGTGTTATACTCACTAAATTTGTAACTTGTAATATTGTTAATGACAATGTACTAATTTCAGTATTGTTCTATCAAACACCACATATTTACAATTTATTTATAGTTATAGATAGAAATTATTTTTAAAAAGAGAAAATTATATTATTAAAAAAATGTTACAAAGCAAAATATGTTCCAGGGTATACCTTTGAGTCCTCAACCCAACAGAAAAGAACTACCAGCTAAGGAATAATAAAACTGGAAATATTGGTTGGAAATTCAAAGGAGGGGAGATAAGTTGCCAGGTGGTGTGAGGTTATGTAGAATTAGGAGCTCCCATATCCCATTAGTGATTTCGACTATTAGTGTTCCCATAGTTTTGCTTATAGCCTCAAGTCATCTCAAGTTCCTTTCCTTTCAAATACACTGAACTGTCAAACCCATGGTGATTATAAAGATCCATCTTTCATTGTTAGAAATGGAGGAATGGTTGATTAGCCAGTGAATGAGGCTAGGTAATGAGTTCTTAGAGGTATTCCAGCAATATACGAGCTTTACCTATTCCCAAATCATGGTAGTTGTGGAGAATAAGAAGAAGAGATGGTCTCTTGATTCATCATACATTGATTAGGGTGGGAAAGAATGATTGATGTCTATATAGGAGGGTCGATCTGCAGTGTTAAGTTTATTCTTCATGGTTAGTCAGAGAAGGAAAGACACCTACGGGGGAGAGTTTTATGTCAGACTATGGTGCTCCAAGTGACCTCATGAGTCTTCAATCAGAGGTGGTCGACAATGCGCTTACTCGATAACTGGTGAGTAGACTGGTTCTTCTAGAAAAATATATTTGTGCTGTTGGAGTTGGGGGGATAATGGGGCTGCAGGTATCAAAGAACATCAGGAAAGTGCCAGGAGTTTACCTTTGTGAAGGAACTAAGCTTAATGGGGTAGGAAGTTGGTAACCGTATTTTGAAGTTGAAAGAGGGATCCATAGCTAGGCTAATTGTCAAACCAAAAGGAGGTTGTTTCCCTAGTCCCAATTTTACAGATGACATCATCTTGAACTGGATTCTTTAAAAGGATAAGCTAATTCAGAAAGTAAGAGTGAGAAGGATTGTTGCTAATTTCCTAAATGCAACTGCCCTTGAGGAAATATGAATGGAGCCATCGAATCCATTCCGATTGTTTATCCTCTAGGATCCACCATAATCGCTTAAGAATAAGAGCTTGGTTGGTGAGTTTCATTGGAGTGATATTTAAGCCCCTTTCTACTTTAGGAATGGATAGCTCAACCCATTTAACCTTTGCAATACCTCTGGTTCCATTTGAGTGGTTCCATAGAAAGTTCCTAAAGAGTTGCTCAATTGATTTGATAACGTTCTTGGAGAGGAAAACATGAGAGTTCCAATAGATGTGGAGGGATTTAAGGACTGTCTTAACAAGTTGAAGCTCCCCTATATAGGAGAGAAATTTATAACCTAAAAGGAGATCCTTTTCTATATTTTTCGATAAGGGGAGGGCATTCAACAAACCACAGCCTCTCTATTGATATGGGAAGTCCTAAATATAGCAGTGGTGGGGGCTGCATCAGTATAACAGTGGCCGAAGCAATTGAGGATTCGAAGGTTAAGGCTCCTAAGGATAAAATGAAATGGCTTTTTTGAAGATTAATGTGCAACCTAGAGATCTTATTGAAGAGATCTAAGGACCATGTAAAGGTTCCAATGGAGTCCAAGTTTTCTCGACAGAATAACAAAAGGTCGCTAGCAAAGGATAGGTTAGTTGGGCCAACCTTCTTGCAGCGAGAGTGATATATGAATTTGGGGCTTGTTTCCACTTCCTGTTTGATGATAGAGTTTAAGGTTTCCATACATAGAATGAACATCCCCATGTTGAAATCCCTTAGCAGTCTTGAAGTAAGTCGAGGGATTACCATTGATGAGCACAGAAAAGCTAGTCGTTGAGATACATTCTACCATCCAATTGATGAAGATCTGAGAAAAGCCATAAGCTTTTAGCATTCTCCAAAGAAAAGTTTGGCTAACACTATCAAAAGCCTTATGAAAGTCAACTTTGATAGTGCAATTTGGAGTGGAATGAGATCGAGAATAACCTTTCAATAGCTCTTGAACTATTAAAATGTCGTCACTAATATGTCGGTTGCAAATGAATGCACTTTGGTTGTCACTGATGAGGGAGGAGAGAACCTTCTTCAGTCACATAGCAAGAATCTTTGAAATGATTTTGTAAAGAACATTGGAGCAAGTTGTCAGTCTGAAATCATAGAAAACAAATTCTCAAACAGCTTCCTTGATGAAAGGACTGATGACAGCCTAAGATTTTTTATATAAGTGTACATCCAGTCCATCGAGTCTAGGAGCCTTCTTGCTATCTGTAACAAAGACAACATCTTTAATTTCCTTATCCTCCACCGGTTTGGTTAATGTAGCAGCTTCCTCTGAAGTTATCCTTATGGTAATAATCACAGAAAGTTTAGCAGATGAGGCGTGAATTGAATTTGACATACCAAATAGTGAAGAAAAATATTTATCTGCCTCCTATTAGATGTCATCAAAGGTGTGAAACTGAACCCCATCATCATTGGTGATGGTAAGTATGAGGTTTTGATTCTTCTTGGCAAAGATAGTATTGAAGAAAAATTTAGAGCACATATTGCCATCTTTAAGCCACTTAGTCCTTACTCGTTGTTAGAGTAAGGAGGAGTGGTTACTAATAACAATCATATAGTTCGATAGGGCTTGTTTTTCTCTAGCTCAAAGGAGGGGATCTTAAGGAGAGGATGCAAAAAGCTGCTGGATAGCAATGAATTCAGTTTGAACTGTTTGTAGAACAAGAGTAATGTTGGAGCCCCTTAAAAAGTTGAGAGTCTTGAGTTCATGTTTGATAGCTTTAAGTTTATGAACACAACAAAACTATTTAGTTCCATGAATCGAAATTCCAGCCCTTACTATGCAAACATTAAGAAAACTAGGATCATTGGCCAAGAAATTATTAAATCGAAAAGGAGATGAACAGCTGGTCTGTTGGAATAAGTTACCAATCTTAATAGGAGTATGTCTGAAAATAAAGGTTCTTGAAAATTAGTAAAACTGTTAGGGAACTTAGCCAGCCAAGTGGCATTAACAAGAGCTCTATCAAGTTTCTTTTTGATGAAACAGCTATTGCTTTGCTTGTTGTTCCAAGAGAATTTGTAACTTATCTAATCAGTAACGCCAAAGTGGTCAACACATTCTTTGAAGTCTCCCGAGAAGTTCTTGAAGCTACAATGACCTTGAGCTTCAGATTTGTATAAGGTGGAATTAAAGTCACCACAGATCAACCAAAGGGCATCAATAGTGGAGCTGAAGTGTTTGCTAGAATCCAAAATTACAGGCATAGTTGAAAGACATTGTGGTATTAACTTGCTGCTGAAGGAAGTGAACACAAAGATGGATAGCTTGTTCTATTATATGGAGGATGTCTACCCAAATCTTATATACCTTATAGCAAATAATGATTCTTCTAAAAGCATGCTGAGAATGATTGGAGAGAATAGCCCATTGAGGTCCAAACAACCTCAGTTTATTCACATTCTCGGCCTTTATTTTAGTTTCTAATAGTCCTACGATTTGAGACTTTTCCCTTATAACAAAATCCCATAAAGTTGCTAGCTCTCTTAGCCAATTTAAGCTTTGAACATTCCAGAAAATAATGGACATATTAAAGATTGTATCTGCAGCTTTTCTTCTTGCTCTGTTGGGAACGTCTTCTCTCAACCATCAGAAAGTTATCTAGAATTACTGCATTTGTTTCAACCAATGCTGTGGAAGAATGAGTTTCATCATCTATAACAAGTTCTACAATAGTAGGAGTGCTATTGGCAACATCAAGGAGATGGAAGCATGTGCTGTTGAAATGAGAAGGTGAGAAGCCAATGGAGTATTAGGAAGAGAAGTAGTGTCCTCCTCGGTAAAAACTCATAGAGAGTAATATGTTTCAGCTAGGGAGTTGAGGATTAATGTAGGGGTGCAGATGTGGTGGGAACCAAAGGAGAACCAAAGGGAGCTTCAAGCTACTCTATAGCTGGACTTTGTGGGGGTTTAAGGGGTACATCTATAAGAGGTCAAGCTTCAAGTGGAGGCAGCTCCATGTTAGTTAAACCTACAGATTGGGAATTCTCCTCTATCAAAGAATATTGCTTGTTGTCTCTAGACACTATAGTGCACATTAATTCTTAGTAGGTACCCATTTTGAAGAGTTTCCTAGTAACTTTCTAGATTTTCCGATAGTGTGGGGAAAGAGGCTTCTAGTGATAAGAGATTGATACATAGTCTTACCTTAATCGATTATCTTCTCCTAGCAGCAGGATGGGTATCTCACTCAGAAGCTCTTTTAACAATTCAATATTCACACAGATCTTCACATAACCGATCCTCTTTTTCTTAGTAGTAGTTTCACCAAAACTCATAAGCTTTCTAATAAAACTAGCAAGAGAACTTAGGCCTTGAGTAGTCCAATACTCACGTGGCACATTGTGTAAGTTGATTTAAAGAGGTAAACTCTGGATTTTTTTGGATTCCTAGTAGAGACTAGGCTACCATTTTTAAAGAAAGATAGGTTGGTTCTAATAATGCCAAGGCCCTTCCTTAAGGATTTTGTAAGCTTCAACTTTGGTGGAAAATATGAACAGAATGAGTTTGTCCTCAGATAAAAGCACGTTTGTCAAGCCCTTGCCTTTCTAGTGTTTATGTGCCCAATGATGGATAAGGAAAAAGGGGGGCCTTTGTTCAAAGAAAAACCCAACGAGTGTGGCTTCCCAACTCATAGCTCCTGCCTCTAAGACTTCAAGTGCAAGATAGACGATAAGCTTCTCGTTAATTTTTTGGGGGGTTTGTAAGTGAGGTTGGAAGCAAGATGATCGCCAAGCATCTATTTCCAGCTTTTTCTCGGGTTAACAGGTGAAGTATGGTGGTCAGGGAGGACAGTTGATAAAGGTGAAGCTATGACTAGGGAGGAGGAGGAAGGTGAGGAGTGGGAGGGCAAGGGTGAGAATTCTTCTCTATTAACGGGAGTTTGAGTCGACATCTGTGGGAAGCCAGAGCTAAAAGAAGCAAGAAATATCTTTGGCAATTGGGATAAAGCTAAAAGTTAGGTACAAAAAATGTAAAGCAAATTGTGGCGAGAGGGGAAAAGGGAGGGGAAAGTCCAAAGTGCCCTTGGCCTTTACCTAAAGTAGGGAGTGAGAGGGTGGAATGGTAGGCAGATGAGAGGGAGGGTGATGGGATAAGGAAAGGAAGAAGAAGAGAGTCAAGTGGTGATTGGTATTGAACTAACTATAGTGCAAAGTCACATCTCTTTGGTTAATAAGATCCAAAAGGTTTATCAATTGTGACCCAATGAGAGAGTTTCCGTCTCCATAAATGACATCTATTACAAAATAGATGGATTGCTTTCGAACATTAAGGGGTAAGTTGAGTAAGTAAAAAATTAAAGGTTATTTGAAAATTTACAAAATTTTTCAATTTCTAATGCTTACTTTGGTTTATTGTAGTTTTATCTTGTTTTTAAGAATTTTTACATAAATGGAAATTTTAATTACTACTTGAATGGTCAGCACTTACATGTTGAAGTCATGAGTCACCTCCTTAGCTCATTACATTCTCCATTACCCTCAGTTTTTACACCTTTACCTAACTTGAAACCATCACTATATCTTAGTTATACATTATACTTACCTAACCTAGCACTACCACCAAGCCTCAGATTTGGAGTGGTAGACTCACCTCACTTATTAATATCAAGCGTCCATTTACGAGCAATAGACTTTCCTCATTTAACACCATCTTTATATCCCAGTTCTACATCGTTAGACTCACTTGACTTAGCACTAACATATATCTTTATTTAAGAGAAATAATCTCAACTATTACTCTTAGTCTAGTCCTATTCGTGCTTATCATAACATTTATATAGCTTTTATTATAGTGATACTGAGTGGTGTTATTGGGATCTGTTATTTATTCATTGACTTAGAATAATAAATATCTTCTTTAATATTTGGTTCTTTGATGGTAAGAGTTTAATTTGATTATTATTGAAGCTTATTATCACTGATGCGTAGCATATATTATTAATCAATTTTATCATATCACATCTAAAAATTAAGACTATTATCATGAAAATAACTGAAAGTTCTAACATAATAAGGTTGTCCTCAGATAGAAGCATGTTTGTCAAACCTTTACCTTTCCAGTGTTTATATGCCTAATAGTGGATAAGGAAAAAGGGGGGCCTTTGTTCAAAGAAAAAACCAACGAGTGTGGCTTCCCAACTCCGAGCTCCTGCCTCTAAGACTTTAAGCGTAGGACAAACGATAAGCTTCCCGTCAATTTGTTGGGGGGTTGGTAAGTGAGGTTAGAAGCAAAATGATCGCCAAACACCTGTTTCAAGCCTTTTTTCGGGTTAACAGGCGAGGTGTGGTAGTCTAGGAGGACAGCTGATGAAGGTGGAGCTGTGACTAGAGAGGAGGAGGTGGGTGAGGAGTGGGAGGGTAAAGGTGGGAATTCTTCTCTATCAACGGGAGTATGTGTCGAATTTGTGGGAAGCCAAAGTTAAAAGAAGTAAGAAACAGCTTTGGCAGTTAGGACAGAGCTAAAAGGTGTGTACAAAAATGGAAAGCAAATTATGTGGGGAGAAGGAAAAGGGAGGGAAAAGTCCAAAGTGCCCTTGGCCTTTACCTGGAGTAGGGAGCGAGAGGGTGGAATGGTTGGCAGATGAGAGGGAGGATAAAGGGATGAGGAAAGGAAGAAGATGAGAGTTAAGCAGGAGAAATTACCAAAGTCAAGTAGGTTCGACACCATGACTGTGACTGTGACATCCCATGTTCCGGGCTAGACCCCAAAATAGTGAATTAAGAGTACAGTGAGAAATTAGAAGTGCATTTCATGCTCATGCATCATAGTATATTCACAAACATGTGAATATTTATTTTTGATATATGAAAATAATTGTACATGCATTCATTGACATATTTCGGGTATGATTGATTGATTAAAATGTGAATTGTGACTTATTTGCATTAAAATTTTATTTTGAGACTATTAGTATTATTTCAAAATTTTTGGTGAATTTTAGGAAATTTCCAAAAAGTTGGGGTATTTTGGGCTAGGAAAAAAAATATAAAATAAGTGACAAATAGATGTGTGATACGTGGCAGCATATATATATGATAAGTGGCCTACTTGCATGGATTACATGTGGCATTGTATCAAGCACACACGTGAAAATTTTCTGCAGCTTGTGTTTGCTCTTCATTTGGTTTGTTCTTCACCGAAAAAAAATACCAACATTTTCTTCTTTATTCATCCTTCACTCCATCACCGAAACACTAAGTTGTTCATGTTTGTATAATTGGTTATTGATTCTTACATCAAAGTAAGAATTTCAGTCCATGGCAAGTTTAGTTTATATTTAATCTCATTTATTTCCATCCACTAAAACTTCTTTGCCCACTCTCAATTGCTAGAAGTTTAGCTGAATTAAGTAAGTTGTATTTTAGTTTTCTGGATATTATGTGAATAATTTTGATGATGTTTTAGTGTTGGAAGTGAATGCATGCATGAAGGGTAGCTTCGGTGATGTGAAAAAAGAATTATATGAAAATAATGTGAAATGGACATTGTGCAGAAGACATGAAGATGCAGTAGTGAGAGAAAACAAAATAGAAAATGCAGTAGTGAGAGGAAGCAAAACATGATGAAATACGTATATGATTTCTGTTTTTCTTTTTTTATGTTTATGATTAATTTTTGATTTTTGATTTGTGTGAGTTGTGATGAGCTGAAATGGAAGAAGAAGAAGAGTTGGTTTAAGTGTCATATGTGTTAATTGAATAAGATAGAAGTGAGAAAATTTGGAAAATGGAAGAAGAAGAAATCTGCGTTTTAGAGAGAGAAGAGAAGAAGAGTTGCATCTGAAGGGTTTTCCAAAACCAAACTGTGTTGATTCTTTTAGCCATAACTTTGTCATCCAATCTCCAAATGACTTGAAACTTGAACCAATAGACTCCTAAGACATTTTTCTCTCTCCATAAAAAATTTAGAGCCATCTGAATTGATCTGAAAAAGATTGATTGGATGAAAGTGAGGAAATGTGCTGGAATGTTATGAACTGGAGAATTTTCATTGAACATGCTTCGGTATTTTGATTATATCTTGATCTGTAGATTTCTAAATGGATTTATTCTTTATTCAGACTAAACTAGAGACATATTTATACAATTTTCTTGAAGAATTTGAATGTTATTTCTGTCTCTAAGACTTTCAAAATTGGCATGAAATTGAGTCTTGGCTTAGGCTGTAGCACACTAGCACTACTAGGGACAGAAATCATGTCCTGTTGTAATTGAATAAACTATATTGATGTAGGCTGAATTACACTAAGGTATCTTCACAAAAGTTTTATATTATCCTATTAACTTTAAATTGGTGTAAAGTTTGTAATTTTTGGATATTGGAATTGAGAGATATGGGTTGTACAACTTGACTGCATGATCATGCTCTAGCCAAAATTCGAAATGTATACAGTCTATGGTATTTTGAGCATAACTCATAGAATAATAAACCAAATTTTATGATATTAGAATCATTAGAAACTTAAGACATAGAGGAACAATAGTCTAGAAGAAAGTGTTACATAAATACATCATTTTCTTGATCTTATTGCTTATGTAAAGTTGACCTGAATGAGGTGCTTTCAGCAAAAGCTGAAATAGTGATTTGGTGTGTGAATTTTGGCACAATTGGATTACAATTGCTATGTACATCAATTTGTTACAGAATTATACCCAATAATTTGTCATTGCATATGCATGATACATGATACCTTTCGATATATATGTGCTTATCTAGTTACATAAGCAATACAGTAATGTGAAATTGTTTTAATGTATATAGGAGAGCAAGTAGCGCAACCGCTTCCGGATATCACCGGAACGTCAAGGCGATAGGCTTAAAGGAGCAATTGTGAGTAACCTAAAATGATCTAACTTTAATTTGATTTGATAATTATTGAATTGAAATTGATATATGATGAATATGTACTGATTATATACTGAATTCTGGACAATACTTGTTCGAGGTGTTTGATGCTTGTGAATGTTATTGGAAGCGCTACTTGTATGTGAATGAGACTACCTAAATGATTGTCAACTAAAAGTGACTGAATGTTATGACTGATTGTATTAACTGAGATAATGTGAATGAAAGTGATTGATTGTATATGAATGATTTGTGGCATGCGTTTCATTTCAATACATGTAATATAAAGCAGTTGTGACTGGTGATGCTAGTGACTGAGACTGCTACTGAAAAGAGCTTAAAGCTCAAACATATAGAGCCTAAGGCTCACTATGATCAATGAACCCAATGATACGAGGTACTAAAAAAGAACACAGTCACAAATATGTAAAAACAAATGTGAGTCTCATACATATAACATTCACATATGATTTGAATTCATTAAATGATTTGTAAAGCTGTAAGAATGTTATATGTTTGCGTATATGGTATTAAACCAATGATTGTGTTTTATTCAAGTGTAATGAAGTGATAGTTTTATTTAATTGTTTGTCTGAAATTACAATTTGTTTGTCATAGAACTTGGTGCTAATCAAGTTAAAATGAACTGTATGACAATATGTTTCTAATTGATTGTGTTTTACAACATGAGTGAACCATCGAGGATGGTTACTCTACTAAGTTCGCAAAACTCATCAAAATTGCACCGTTGTTAATTTCAAGATCGAGGGTGAGATGACCTAGCTTCTAAAACTCCATAGAAGCATATTTTATGCAACTTTGACGATCAAATATGGCTTAAAGGTCAGTCAGCTAGGCATGGAAGACATAGTTTGTTAATAACTTTTGTGCATTCCTCATGTTTGTAGCATACTGTGTAGACTGAGCTATTTATGCTCATAGGATGATGTTGTATATATATGGATGATGATGAACTTAAAGCTACAATGGACATTATGGTTATGATATAAAATAAGGAAATTTTGGATGTTAGCAAATGTGTGATTTGTGATTTTAATTATGATGCCATGTTATAAAATGAAAGTGAGATAGTTAACACGTCATTTTTGTCAAGCATGTGCGCGTGTGACCAAAGGGTGCATATGCATATGTCATATGGGAGTTGGGTGTTACAGTGACCTAGTGAGAGAGTCTCTGTCTCCATAAACGACATCTATTACAAAATAGATGGATTGCTTTTGAATATTAAGGGGTAAGTTGAGTAAGTAAAAAACTAAAGGTTGTTTGAAAAATTACAAAATTTTCAATATCTAGTGCTTACTTTGGTTTATTGTAGTTTTCTCTTACAGTTTTAAATTTTTTTACATAAATGGAAATGCTAATTACTACTTAAATGATCAGCGCTTACATGTGAAATCATGAGTCACCTCCTTAGCTCATTACATTCTCCATCACCCTCGGTCTTTACACCTTTACCCAACTTGAAACCATCACTATATCTTAGTTATGCACTAGACTTACCTAACCTAGCACCACCACTAAGCCTCAGATTTGAAGTAGTAGACTCACCTCACTTGGTAATATCAAGCCTCCATTTACGAGCAGTAGACTTTCCTCATTTAACACCATCATTATATCCAAGTTCCACATCATTAGACTCATTTGACTTAGCACCAATATATATCTCTATTTAAGAGAAATAATTTCAACTATTGCTCTTAGTCTAGTCCTATTGGTGCTTATCATAACATTTATACATATTTTATTACAGTGATACTGAGTGGTGTTATTGGGATATGTTATTTGTTCATTGATTTCAAATAATAAATATCATCTTTAATATTTGGTTCTACAATGGTAAGAGTTTAATTTGATTGTTATTGAAGCTTGTTATCACTGACGCATAGCATATGTTATTAATTTTTATCTTATCACATCATTATCATGAAAATAATTGAAAGTTCTACATTTTATAATAATTTAGTATGATTGTCACTAAAAATTTTGACAAAAAAATATGTAGGTTCATTTTTAACTTTTAATCTCCCATCATTTTCTAGGTTTAGGATTAAATTGATATTTTATTTTTAAAAATAAATACACAAATAAGTGGAATAAAGATGACTTTTGTTTAGGTTCGCTTTGAGAGATAAGCTGACCTTGATGTTTTAGTTTATAATTTCCTCTAAAAAAATATTTTATACTCAGATCAAACTTAAACAAGGATCAGGTGGATTATATAGTTTTAACCTGACACTAGCTTACCAAGCTAGCCCTATAAGCTTATAAATTTAAAACCTACTTACTAATCAACTACTAATTCAACTTTCATTCAACAAGCTATTCTAAATTCAAATACACAATTTATTCATCATCAAATATTTCTCAAAGAAATCAATTTCATCATTTGTAACTAACATCCTAAGTCCTATCCAAAACCCAGAGATCTTAAACATGATAATACTATAGACTTACATAACAAACTCATCTAAGCCACCCAAGTACATTGATACAAAAGTCATCAAGTACTTAAAATTCAAAGAGAATAAACATAAAGATAGGCAACATAATCGACTTCTACTAAACTTCTCTCTCATTATTGCTAAGTCATAGGTAGGTAGTTCATCTCATATAGTCTCAAATACCTAGATGCATATATTAACACCTTCCCTCCTTGCATCAACACATAACCCAAACCACTCCTTAAAGCATTATTATACACCATATATTCCTCTTCACTAACCGATAATGTCAATATTGGTATACTAACCAATCTAGATTTTAGTGTCTCAAAACTCTCCTAGCACTACTCATCCCATTTAAATTCATTCTCCTTACACAACAAATTGACTATATGAGAAGCTATAATAGAGAAATTCTATATAAATCTCCTATAATACCTAATTAACCTTAGAAAATCCTCATCACATAAATATTGGTTAGTGGGTTCTAACTCGCAGTCACCTTAATCTTCTTATGATCCACTAAGATTCCTTTCTCCATTATATGTCCTAATAATACAACCTTATTCAACAAGAACTCACACTTGCTAAACTTAACATATAATTGGTGCTCTCTCAAGGTCTGCAACATTATCATCAAATGGTTTATATGCTCCTCCCTACTCCTCGAATACACTAAATGTTATCTATAAAGAGTTATCATAAAAGTATCAAAGTAAGGCCTAAACACCTTGTTCATCCAATTCGTGATTGTAGCTAGTGCATTTTGATAAGTGTAAATTGCATAATATTTTAGGGCTTAGTTTGATATATGTTTAGCTATTAATTCAATCATTTAGTATATGTTTAGGTTAGAATTTTGTTAGTTGGTTAATTATTTGTGTTTAAGTGTTTTATGGGTTAGTACGAGCCTTTGAGTTTAAATATTATATTTTTTAGGTACCTTGATGTGTTTGTTAGTGTTTCAGGCTCAACGTCGAGAACGGAGAAATTTTGAAGACATTCGAGCTAAAACAACAGCCTATAATCATGGCACAACATGCCACGATCGTGACAAAACCACCAGAGTTGGCCCACAATCGTGACCCATATGCCACAATCGTGACAGAAGCCTAGGACATGGCCCATGATCGTGGCCTGCATACCACGATCATGATAGAAGGCTCAGATGTGGCCCACGATTGTGGCTTGCATCGGTAGACTCACAGACACTAAAAAATGTCATGTTTTAAGGGATTTTTTTGACCTTTCAGACCCTGATAAACCCTAGGGTTGCTCAAAACACAAAAGTTATTTAAAGACGAAGATAAAGAGGTAGAAGGAGTTTTTTGCATCAGCCACTTTTGAGAAACCCTAGAGAGAATTCATTGGGAGACAGAGGAAGAGAAGAAGGAAGAGAGAAGAGAAGAAGCTGACTCGAAGTAGTTCCTAGATCAGGAGTTTCCCGATGTTGCTGCCTCCCATCATCCGTTCAGATCACATTTCCTATTTATTTTTAGTTTTATTATTGTATAAAATTGGAATAACAATTTGATGATAGGATTTTGAATGTTGAAGATGTTCTAAACTCGCCTTCGGAGTTTTATCTTTGAATTAATGAAATATGATTGTTTATGTGTTATTGGATTTGTTGTGGTTTAATTATGCAAGTTCATAATTTGATAATAAACTGAGAGGGTGAATTGAATGAAAAATGATTAAATTGGGCTAACAAGAGTTAGGTGATTTAACAGAATAAGAATGAAATCAAATCAGCAAATTTTGAGAAGAGAGATCTTGCATAAGTTTCCTGTAGTTTATTATAGAGCTTCAGAACTAATTAGGGTTTTTGATAGGCTGTTAATTGAGAGATAGCAACTTCTATAATCTAATTAGGATTTATGATTTAGGGTTAATAGTCAACCCTAGGATCGTCTAGGACCAACAATTCGGTAATTCATAATTAGTTGGGTTAGCATTAAGGATACGTAAAATTTCCTTTCTCTTAATTGATAATTTCCTTAGATTGATTCTTGGGTGTGTGTTACAACTGCTGAAAATTAATATTTTCATATTCAATTTTTAATATTTTCATATTCAATTTTTAATTTGATTGAATGAATTAATTTCTAGTTTTTAGTTTCAAGCAATTTGAATTTTTATTATTTTCTAGCCTTAGGTTTTAGGATTAGATTATCCCTCCTCATGGAATCAACACCTTAGGTACTAGGCTAATGAACCGTGTGCTTGCGGATTATCGAGGGTTATTTATTAAAACTTACACACATCAAACACCCGATCAAGTTTTTGACGCCATTATCAGGGAGGCGATTAGTTTAGTTCTTTAGTCTAAGGCTTTTTCACTATCTTTAGTTTTAAATAATAATAATAATAATAAAAACAAGAAGAAGTTTGGGGCGCAAAGTAGAGACACAATAAGACATCTTAGAGTGAGAATGAGACATCTGAAGAGCTAGATGCCAAGAAGAAATGGAAAGAACAATGATGGAAGATAGATATTATAGGGAGTAAGGAACTTTTGTGAACTACAATGAGGCACAGTATGGTTGGGGAAGTAACGATCCTTATTGGATTATGTACACTCTGGGGTGCTAGAACCACCCAAATTTCTATTGGTCCAATAACGTAAGGACTCACTTAGGACATCAAAACTTATTTGAATTTCAGTAAGATGAGTCTAGTTCATAGGATTCTATATTAGAGAAGATCCTGGATAAGCTCATGGCCATGGAAGAGGGCTAGCAGAGACTATTCACAACCTAGAGATTTGAGTGAGATAGCTTTCCCATGAATTTTTCAAGAGAACTATGGAAGACTCTTTAAGTAATATGGAAATACATCAAAGAGAGTAATATGAGGCTATCGTACCTAAGAATGGGGGAGAATAATAAGAACCAATGGAAGACCATGTTGAACCCTATCTTGTAGAAGACCAAGAGATGAGGAAAGAGGATGAAAAAAAGGATGAAAACCCCCATATTATCTGCTAGATCTTAGTATACCACGCTTGAACATCGAAAAAAATTTAGTATATATCCATGAAAATAACCTTATCCTTTAGGTTAATGATGACCAAGTGACATTTAGCATGAATGATGTATTTAAGAATCCGATGGATAATAACTCATTCAGGATAATTGATGTGTTCGAATCTTTTAAAGAACAAAAGGACGAAGAACAGATGACAACAAACATCGAGTTTGACAAAGCTATGAAAGTCCCTATTCGTGAAGCGGAAGAAGCAAAGGAGACGAAGGTGATTAAAGAAAAAAGAGAGCAATTCAACTTCTTATAGGACAAATTGTTGGATTCGAGGGAAGATTCAGGGAGTTTTGTTATTCCTTACTTTGTTGACAGTTCACTAAAAAAAAGGACATTATTAAGCTTAATTGGTTTTCATAATTTTATCAATATTATCCTTTTGATCATTTTGCAATTTGTAGCTTACCTATAAGCTACAAACTTGATGTTAAACGAAAAGGGTAGAAGCAAGCTGCTTATAATTGATCCCGGCTAAGTTTCTACTGAAAGAAGAGCATTGAGCTACTGATGTTAAAAGAAGCACTGAATGGGAGGCAACTCATGGATTGTTAATTCCATGATTATTTCCTTTGATTTTTAGATAGTAGAATTCGGTAGTTAGGTTGTTTCGTTTCCAAATAAAATCGAGAAGGCATAGGACTTCGACATGAATTAGATGATCAAAGAAGTAAGCAAAAGAGAGGTGAAAGAGCTATAAAGAGTTAAGAAGTGATTTCGGGAAAGTGTAGAAGGATAAAAAAAGAAAAATTAGAGATTACCTTTAGCATGTAATCCTGCATCGATTTACCAAGTTTTTGTCTGAGATTATGAAAATTTTGAATAGCTTTCACTCTTGCAGACCTAGTCCTCACACCAAACATCTTATGTAGGTGATGAGATGGGCAATTGCACTAGCAGTTTTCATACAAGCAATTTGCTTTTGCAACATTCCGCAGACAGAAGCTATAATATAACACTTACAAGTCTTATCAGCATTCTTCCATCGCTCATATTGTTGTACTTGCTCAGAAGTTTAATTACCACCCGGAGGTGCAGGCTCATTGTCCGTTAATACCCATGAAATTCGTTCATATTGAAGAACAATGTCAAGGTTACGTTTCCATTCATTAAAATTCTCTCCATTTTCCAATTTGTTATTAGTCAAGAGCAAGGTGAGTGGATTCATATTATGGTTTATTATGTCTGAAAATATAAATTATTAAAACATGAGCATACTAGTCAACAATATTAGAACTTTGTATAAAATCATGTTACACGTATGCATGATGATAGATTTAAAAAAACTTTAAAAAAATTAAAACTTTATATGACTGTTATTTTCCTTATCTATAATAGACTAAGTGATGGTGGCCAATCTTATCCATTAAAAGAAAAAATGGGACCCTCCCACTCAAAAAAAAAACTACCAAGCATCTTCATGCTTAACTTTTTTAGAAATGCCATGATTTGGTCGATATTTTTACCAACAGAGCTATAGTGGTAGGTTATTGATAAAATATGCTGAGTGTGTAACCATTTGATTCATCCACTAAAAGTACTTGCAAACCATACCTCGGTGGGAGGTCACATTTGCTACCAATAAGTAGATTTATCCTTTAAGAGACCCAAACCATGCAAGATCTAGGATTCATGTCCTCCAGTGGGTAGTAACACTTCACCACATGAAATGGGCCATCGTATGGAGATCGTGGACTCTCACATGAGCATCCTCTCCCACTCAATCTTTTTCATTCTTTAAGTTTTTAATAAATATCATCTTTTCTAGATGTAATAAATTATCCATCCTATATTATTTCATTATATATCTCATACATAATGAATGCATAGCAAAGCCTAGGGTTGGCAATTTTCTAAATGGCATACAATCACATAATATCCCATACTATTTGCATCATTTATCCATTCATCTCATGAACTAATATGCCATATTTGATTGTCCATCCTAGAACATAAATAAAATTACAAGGTTTTTAGGCCCAAAAAAAACTTTTTAGGCTTGGATCTTTCACTTTGAACTCTTAATCCACATGACCTGGCCCATTCAGCAAAAATCTGTAATTTGCATAAAAGTGAATTTAGTCACTTTGAAAACAAAAAAAAAAACAACACTTGTTTTCATCAAAACTCAAACCTTGGCAATATGAAAACAAAAATTCTAGTACTTGTTTTTGGTAAAACCAACAGTTAAAAAACATTCCAGCACTTGTATTTCACCAAATCGAAACTTTGTTAAAACAAAAATCCAACACCTTGGTTTTCACAAAACCAAAACTTTGTTAAAACAAAGTTCCAACACTTTGATTTTCATAAAACCAAAACTTTGCCAATACACCAAAGGATACACCGAAACCATTACCTATGCTTCTCTTCGATCCATGGTTACTCCATCTTC
>JANQAP020315505.1:0-17714 GCA_026874005.2 Erythroxylum coriaceum | reverse complement strand
AGAGCAAAGAAAGGTGAAACCCTAATTTCTTCTTCTTCTCTTCTTCTCTTCTTCTTTCACCGAAACACACTCTCTTTGTTATGTAAAAACTTGTTCTTCTTTCCTTCATTCACGACTACTCCTTAGCCTTCTTTCTTTCTTCCCTTTACAAGGAACCAAAAAGACCTAATTGCCCCTCCTTATAAGACTTAACTTCTAAGAACTTAAGTGTTCTTCCAAATTTAACCCTACAAGATTATGTTCTTTCAATTCTAACTAACTCCATAAGCTTTTCTAACTTAATATAAATTTCTCCTTTTTATACCATCAATCTTAAAAAAAAAAATTTTCCACCCCCAAGGACATTATAATTAATACCTAATCGCGACAAAATAATCAAATTAAACCTCAAAATAGACTAATCACATGCTTACTAGTAAGAAAAGGATCGGGGTCCAATATTAATAATAATTTAATGCACTATCAATAAAATTTTTGAAAAAATATTTGATAATGAATTATTTTTATAATTTTTTAAAATTGAAAATAATAATAAATATTTATTTTAAAAATTGAGATCAACGATGGCCACAGTTAATAGATCTTAATTTATCTATCTAAATTTTCTAATAAATAATTTATAAAATTTAGTTAATCAATTTATATGATTTTGATTGATATTTTACAATTAAAAATATATTATTATATTTAACCAAGACAAAATTCTTTTTGTGACATTTCTAATTAATCATTTGTTCACCATTAAGTATTTTCTTTGATGGAATAAATTCAAAGTTTTTGTTATCATCCCAATAATATAATATTCAATGATGAAAATTTTAAATTGGTCTTAACTAAATTTTAATATAATCGCGTTTACATTGTAAAAGTATTTATAAAAGGATCATTATTATAATGAATCAAAGTTAAACTTATAAGAAAGTCATTTCACATTTTAAAAGTGAACCAAAATTTAAAACTTATATAAAATTATTATAAACATTCCTCGTATTAAAAGTGCACGAAATTTTAAACTTACAAAATATTAACCTATTTAATTAATGCACAATATAAAAATTTAAAATTTTAATATATACTTTAATAATTTGACTTCAAACATATTTTATAAATTAGTTTATATTTACAATTTATCTTAAAATATCTTTACAAGTTTCAATATCTTATTGGTTGTATGTTTACATAAATATGTGTGAGATAAATATTATTTGTTTCCATCCATCTGCATATAGAAAAATTAATATGATTATAATATATTTATATTTTATTTTATATTTTATATCTACACAATAATTATATAGACAAGATTGAGCATGGATAAATTTATTTATAAAATTTTAAAAATAATTAATCTCTTCATTATTAATCATTATGTATCTATATTTAAACCAAGATAAATAATAATAATAATAATAATGATTATATAACAATATAAATTTTTTATTTTTTATCAAAAGTTAATATATGTTATAAAAATTAAAGTGTGATATAAAAACATTTTGTATATTTAATTATAATAAATATATTATATTTTATTAAAACACATATAATTTATGATATAACTATTATAACTATTCTTTACATGTATGTATTAGGAAAAAAGTAAAATTAATTTTGAATTCACAAAATGTAGAACTTTGCTACAAAATATAAAGATTCAAATATAAAATAAAAGTAAAAGTTGTAAATATTTTCTATGTTTCTCGAAACTATACTTTTGTTTATCCGTGTATGTGTATATGTGTACTCTTTAACACAACTCTATTTTCAAGTTAAAACAATCATATTTTCGTTATTTTCTTGTAACAATTCCAATATCATGGAATATAGGCAGGCTTGTCCTAGGCAAAGGTATGAAGGGCATCTGGCTAGAGCTCACTCTTATGAAGAACATAATAGGACCTATTCTTGATCTTTATAAAGAACAAAATGAAACAAAATAAGGCTCACTCTTGACCCTCATAAAGAGCAAAATTAGGCAAAATAGAGCTCAGCTCACTCTTGACATTCGTAAAGAGCAAAATGAGGTAAATCTTCTTAGCTTTCTTTTTTTCTTTACATATTTTTTCATTTGATATTTTTAGTTATTCCCTGAACCTTAATGTTAAGAATTAATGTAACTCATTAGATTCTTCAATTGTGTCATAATGAGGGGCTTAAGGTAGTCTCTTTAATAATAAAAATATGTTTTTAAAAGTTTACATATTTATATATTGTTAATTTATTGTGTCCTTTTTTTACTTTGCCCAGGGCCTATAAAACGTTAGAAACGCTGAATATAAGTGACTCCTCCTTAAGAGATTTTTAAAAAATATTTAAGATAAAAGATAAAAAAGATTCTAAAATCTCTTAAATATAACCGATTTTGGGTTGGAAGACTCATCATTATTACGCTAAATTCTTTATTCCCAAAACTCCAAAATCAATCATTTATGGTTGTTATTTTTACTATTGTAACAAGGCTGAATTAGGACTCGTTGGGAAAACCATAGCAAAGTTTGGGATGAATATAAAACCATCTAGGAAGGCCTATTTATAAGCCTCCCAGATGCGCTTACAATTGTGAACATATTATCCACAAGTACCATTTTTTTTATTTTTCTTCTTTCCGCCTGCATGTGGACAACTGTCCACATGCAAGTTTCTTCCTACTTTTATTGACGTATTTTAAGTCAGTTGCCTTCCTTTTTTTTGACTCTTTTAAGTCTGTAGTAACAATCTCTCATTTGAAGATTTTATTGCAAGTTTCTTCTTGCTTTTGTTGATGTATTTTAAGTCGACTGCCTTCCTTTTTTGACTCTTTTAAGTCTGTAGTAACAATCTCCCACTTGAAGATTTTGTTGAAAGTTAATTAGATCTTCACACCGTTCTTTCTTCCTTGCCATTACAATGTTTCTACGTCTCCATCAGGCTGCAAGATGATCAACACCAAATAAATTTGTCAGTGTTGACCACTTTCGTCATAAAATCTATTAGATTGTCTTTAGTATAAATCTTCCACATATCCATAGTTCCTTCTTCCACTTTCTTATGAACAAAGTGATACTGAACACATATGTGTTTCATTTTTGAATAAAAAGTTGGATTCTTTGCAAGGTACAAGGTACTCCGACTGTCATAAAATAGAGAAATCTTCTTTTGTTTGTGCCCGCGCTCCTCCAATAGCATTTTCAACCAAACTGCTTCTTTACTAGCTTATGCAGCTGCTACATATTATGCTTCTATTGTTGACGTAGCCACAACTGATTGCATTTTTGAGACCTAGCTTACAGTCCACCAGCTAGTATAAACATATAACTTGTGGTGGATTTGCTGCCATCATGATCACCTATATAATCAGAGTCCACATATCTATTGATAGTAAAGTTTGATCCTTCATAACACAATGTAACAACTGAGGTCCCTTTAATGTATCTAAAGACCTTCTTTATAGCATTTCAATGCTCTCTGCTAGGATTCACCATATACCGACTAACTAATCCTAATACATGTATAATGTCTAGTCTTGTACAAATCATAGCAAACATTAAGCTTCCCACTGTTGATGCATACGGTACTTGAGACATCTCCATCCTCTCATCTTCACTGTTAGGGCTTATGCTAGAGGATAACTTGAAGTTAAGAAGAAGTGGGGTAGAAATTGGCTTACAATCTTGCATGTTGTAGCGTCGCAAGATCTTCTTCAGATAATTCTTTTGAGAAAGCCAAATCTTCCTGTTACATCTATCTTGATAAATTTACATCCCTAGAATCTTGTTTACTAGTCCCAAGTCCTTTATTTCAAATTTCCTAGCTAACTGAGCCTTCGATTCTATAATAAGATCTTTGTTGGGGCCTGCTACCAATATGTCGTCTACATACAGCAGCAAGATAATGAAGTCATTATCACCAAACCTCTAGAAATATGCATAAGGGTCTGCATTTAGTCTGCTGGATCCAAGGCTCATAATGAAGGAATCAAATCTCTTGTACCAACACCTCGGTGCCTGCTTTAGACTATACAGAGATTTGTTCAACTTGTAAACCAAGGTCTCTTTTCCTGCTTCTTCAAAACCTCCTGGTTGGAGCATATAAATCTCTTATTTATGATCTCCATAAAGAAAAGTCTTCTTTACATCTAACTACTCTAGATGTAAATTAAACCTAACACATATTGTCAGGACTACTTAGACTGTAGTAAGTCGAACCATAGGAGAAAATATTTCATTAAAGTCAATCCTTTCCTTCTGAGCATACCCTTTCACCACCAATCTTGCATGATACCGCTCAACCTGATCATCACCATTTCGTTTGATCTTATAAACTCATTTGTTGCTAATGGTCTTCCTTCTTAGTGGTAGTGGAATAAGTTCCCAAGTCTTATTCTTATAAAGAGCTTCAATTTCTTAATGAAGAACTTCAATTTCTTCCTACATTGCTGCCATCCATTGAGATGTATCTGAATTGTTCATTACCTCTTGGAGAGTTGCTCCCCATCCTCAGTTAAAAGATAGTATGCAACATTGCCCTCTATAATATAGTCTAAATGTCAATCTGATTATACATCACTTACATAGGACTTTTGAATATATGGAGGTTTGAATAATCAATTGGCTTACTAGTCCACATCTCTATTGGTGTCTTTAACTCAATTGCGGTTGATGGGGCCTAATTTACCACATAACAAGCGGCACTAACTGCTTCAACCCAGAAAGTCTTATCTAAGCTTACAGTTGCCAACATAGCTCTAGTTCTCTCTAATAGAGTTCTGTTCATCCGCTCTGTCACTCCGTTTTGTTAAGAAGTGTATGCTAATGTGAATTGTTTTTTGATGATTTCTTACTTGCAGAATTGATCAAATTCATTGTCAGTGTATTCTCCTCCATTATCTGTACTCAAACATTTGATCTTCTTTTCAGATTCAAGTTCTACTCGTACTTTATAAACTTTGAAGACTGGAAACACATCTCCTTTCCTTTTGATTGGATACACCCAATATTCCCTGGAATAATCATCAATGAAGGAAACAAAGTACTTCACTCCTCCCAGGGATGGAATTGGTGCTTGCCATACATCAGAGTGAACCAATTCTATAACTTATTTGCTTATAGAATTTGACGTGTTGAACTTTAATCGATGTTTTTTGCTTGTAACATTTTGTTCACAAAAAGGCAGAGATACCTTTGTGAGCCCTAGAAGTAGCTTTTGCTCAGCAATATTCTTCATTCCCTATTTGGAAATATGTCCAAGTTTTTGATGTCATATCATTATACTTGAACATCCTGAAACAACTGATGTTTCTGCTTCCTGCAAAGTCTCTCCCTCCAGCATATACAAATTTGTAGCTATCTTTTCTCCCTTCATAAGTACAAATGCTCCTAGAAGTATCTTTATAATCTTGTTTTCAATTTCAATCCTACAACTATGGTTATCCAATTGTCCTAAAGACAACAAGTTCTTCTTCAGGCCCTCCACATGTCACACTTCATGGATAGTATGAATTGTACCATCATACAAGTTTAGCTTGAGGGTTCCTACACCAATGATATTTAAGGCATGATCATTGCAACTATATATAGATCCTCCTAAGACATGTTCATACTGATAGAAACATTCCCTTCGAGAGGTCATGTGAAAAGTAGCTCCCGAGTCAAAACCATACACCAACAAATCTTTTTCTACTTTCATTTGCTATCATGCCTTATAACACAGGACATTATCATCTTCTAAAGTGCTCGCTAAATTTCCTTGAGGATTGGAATTTATCTTATTATGACAATCCTTCTTTATGTGAACCTTTTTGCTATAGTTGTAGGATCTTAAATTCTTCTTGCTTCTTGACTTTCCCCTACCATGATTGTAGTGTTCACTTTGGCCATGTTCCATTGATCTCCTTATCATTACTGTCAATGCCTTCATTTGTTGTCAGTTGCTTGCCTTTCTTCTTTGTTCTTGCGTCAATTTCTTCTTCAAAAATAACAACTGCAAAATCATCGAAGACTAGGTGGTATGCACGAACATTATTTGTTAAATTGATGATGAGTTGATCGTATGAATTTCATAGACATTGACGTAGAAGCTCAACACATTCTTAAGACTCTATTTTATGATTCAATGATGTGAGTTTGGAAAATAGAGTTTTCAAGGCATTGATATGCTCTGTCACTGAAGGAGATTATGAAATCTGCAGAGCGTACAATTTTCTCTTAAGGAAAATCTTGTTATGGAGTGATTTAGCCTCGTATAACGTAGTTAGATAATCCCAGTCTCCTTTACTGTCTTATTCTCCTTAAGATGATCCCATATCTCCTTTGTCATCTTCTTCTCCTCTATGCTTAACAACATCCTATCTGCTAATACCAGATGAAGAATTGTGATAACATTCCTGTCCATCTCATTCCACTTATTATTGTATGTGAATGTTGTCGATCTTTTGCTGATGGCCACTAAACAATTATCTTTTCTCAAGATAGCCTTCATCTTCAACTTTCATAATGAGAAATTACTCCCATTGAACTTCTCAATCTCAAATTTTTTTGCCATTGCTTCTATCATGAGCAAAAATTCGCTCCCACTATTCTTGTAAATAGTACTCGTTCGTATGAATAGTACCATATATGTGAATAATACTATATTTGTACGTATGAATAATATTGTATATGTAAATAGTACTGTGTATGTGAATAGTACCCAGTTGCTATAACTCAGTTATAGTGACTGCTACAGTGTTTAATTCAAAATAATGCATCAACAGTTGTCACCTTTCTTGGTTATTGTTTTACTATTCATCAACTTTAACTGCATTACCCGAAAACTCAACGGATTGCGCCAAAAAATTAGTAAAATGTTCTCACCATGTTTCGATACCACTTATTGTGAAAATTGACCAGATTAGAGTAGGTTCATAGGTAAATAGGATTGAAGGAATAGTAATGAAGAAATAAAAACACAAATTTTTACGTGAAAAACCCCTCAAACAAATTATGATAAAATCTACTGGCAAGAAGAAGAAACTTCACTACAAAAACTTAGGAGTTACAACCTCTCTCTATTTTATGAGGAGAAATACTAACTCTCTCAAAATAATAGAAATACTCTCTAAACTGTGGAGATTTAATTGAAGAAGAGAATATTTGAGATGAATATAAAACCATATGGGAAGGCCTATTTATAAGCCTCCCAGACGCGCTTACAGCTATGGATAGATTGTCCATAGCTTTTTTTTTCTTCTTTTTTCTTTTTCTTACTTTGTTGACAAATTTTAAGTCGACTGCCTTCCTTTTTTTACTCTTTTTAAGTCGGCAATAACATCTTCCACTCTTTAACATTTTGGCTCCTTACCTAAGATTTCTTGATAGTTTGGCATATTATCTTTTACGAAGACAGTCTCTCGAATTTGAGGAGGGCTAGTTTCATGAATTATCACTAATGATAAGGTTCACTTTGGCCTGAGCAGGCGGAATTGCTATGATTCATATATTTAAATGGTTTTGAAGTAGCTCTAGAAAGTTTCAATTCTCATATCATAGCCAAGTGTCACTTTAATCTCATTCTTTAAGCTTTATCTTAGTTTCAAAATTTGAAACAATGTCCATGATCAATGGAGTTAGTTTTCATCAGCCAGAAGTTTTTTCCTCTTAAATAGTACTCGTGAATCTATAGAATTCAAAAGGATTCAGCATCACCAAATACCTTCCAAATTCTGTTGGATAAGAATAGTTTATTCTTCAATCAAATTGAATGGAGTCTCAAACCTCCATTTATATTAGACAAACATAAGAAATTCTTTCACAGTGGCTTTGATTTTGTTCAAAGTTATCTCTTTTTAACCAAAATTGTGAAGGAAGCTGAGAAGACAAAACATGATAGCAAACGATAGAAACAAAAGAACAACAAACAAATTTACGTGGAATAAATCGGGGAGAAAACTACGGGGAGAGGAGGAGAGCTTCATTATGAAAAGGATGAATACAATGACAGAGAGCTTAGGGTGGCCCACAAAAATTACATTTCTTACTCACCTTAGCATAAAACAAGATATATAAACCCTAATTTCAAGTGGGCCCCACGTGGGTTGTAATTTAATTTTTCCGCAACAGTCTCATTGCGAACTTTTTGAGCCAAACTAAAATATAATTTAGATCACAAACTTTAACAATCTCCACCTTGACACGAATTCTATCACAAGAAGTCTTTAACCTTCAAAACAAAAAACTATCCATCTCTTCCACCAAAAACCCTTAAGGGCTAATCTCAATGAGCAATATCAACCAAGTCTAAGCAATGCTCAAACTTGGTTACAGGAAGTGCCTTAGTCATCATATCAGTTGAATTATTATAGGTGCTAACCTTCTTCACAACAATATCACCACGAGTAATGACCTCACGAACAAAATGATAACAGACATCAATATGCTTTGTTCTCTCATGAAACATTTGATCCTTAGTGAAGAAGATATCATTTTGACTATAAAAAAATTATGGTAACTTACATATCTTGACAAAGTTCAACAAACAAACCTCTAAACTAAATAGCTTCTTTAAAGGGCTCTGTAACAACCATGTACTCGGCCTCAGTGGTAGACAAGGCCACAGTAGTGTGCAAAGAAGCTTTCCAACTAATAACACAACCACTAATAGTAAACACATATCCTATAGACGATCTTCTCTTATCATTATCACTTGCAAAATCAGAATCAACATACCCAACAATCCCATCTCTAGTTCTCCTAAATTCTAAATAAACATCACTAGAGCCACGCAAGTATCTCAAAATCCACTGAACTGCTTTATAATGCTCTTTACCTGATTCGCTATGTATCTACTAACTACACTAATAACATACGATAAATCTGGACGTGTGCACATCATAGCATACATGAGAGATTCAACTGCACTAGGATATGGGACTTCTGACATATACATGGTATCAAAGCCAGTACCTAAATCGATGTGTCAGCGAGGACGCTGAGCCCTAAAGGGGCTGGAATGTGAGATCTCATATCAGTTGGAGAGGGGAACAAAGTATGCCTTATAAGGGTATGGATACCTCTCCCTCACAAGATGCGCTTTCCTAGGGTATGGGAAGAGCAAAACCATGAGGGGTTGGCTAGGCCAAGGCCCAAAAGCGGACAATATTTATGGGCGAGTAGTCTAGGGTTGTTACAATGGTATCAGAGCCAGTACCCGAACTAGTGTGTTAGCGAGGACGCTAAGCCCTAAAGGGGGTACAATGTGAGATCCCATATCTGTTGGGGAGGGAAACGAAGAATGCGAGATCCCATATCAGTTGGAGAGGGGAACGAAGTGTGCCTTATAAGGGTATGGATACCTCTCCCTCACAAGACGCGTTTTCCCAAGGTGTGGGAAGAGCAAAACCGTGAGGGCTTGGTTAGGCCAAGGCCCAAAAATGGACAATATTTGTAGGCGAGTGGTCTAGGGCTGTTATAATAGTATCAGAGCCAGTACCCGAACCAATGTGTCAATAAGGACGCTGAGCCCTAAAGGGGGGGATGTGAGATCCCATATCAGCTGGAAAGGGGAACGAAGTACGCCTTATAAGAGTATAGATGCCTCTTCCTCACAAGACGCGTTTTTCCAAGATATGAGAAAAGCAAAACCATGAGGGTTTGATTAGGCCAAAGCCCAAAGTAGACAATATCTATGGGCGGGTGATCTAGGGCTGTTACATATAATCAATATCTTCATTTGATTTAGGAGATAAAGCAGATGAAAGTATAAAATGTACAGCTAATGGAGTCGTAGCAGGTTTTGCATTTTGCATATTTAATCTATGCAAAACTTTCTTAATATAACCCTTTTGGGTTAAATACAATTTACTTGCTTTTTTATCTCTCAAAATCTCTATGCCAAGTATCTTCTTTGCTGCACCTAAATCTTTCATCTTAAACTCTTTACTAAGTTGGGCTTTCACTTTTACTATTTCTGATTTATCTTTAGCTACTATCAACATATCATCAACGTATAAGAGTAAATGAACAAATGACCCATCAATGACCTTTTTATAATAGAAAAAACTATTGTAATTGAATCTTCTGAAATCTTGAGTAATCATGAATGAGTCAAACCTCTTATACAATTGTCTAGGTGACTGTTTCAGACCATATAGGGACTTCGTCAGTAGACCTCCTTCCTTGTAGCTACAAAACCCTCTGATTATTGCATATAGATGTTCTCCTCAAGTTGTCCATGTAAGAATGTTGTCTTAACATCAAACTGCTTAAGCCCAAAATCATACATAGCCACAACAAATAATAAAGCTCGAATTGATCTATGTTTTACAACTGGAGAAAACACATCTGTGAAGTCTATACCTAGAATTTGACTATAACCCTTGGCAACTAGCCTGGCCTTGTACCAGTCTTCTTTAACTTCTGGAGTAACTTCCTTTCTCTTGAATACCCATTTGCAACGAATAACTTTCTTACTTTCAGGTAATCTCACTAAATCCCAAGTACCATTTTTATGAAGGAATTCCATCTCTTCTTGCATAGCTATCATCCATTTGCTAGAGTCGTCACAACCAACTGCCTCTGACTATGTAGAAGGTTCTTCACTGGACTCGATACCCTCTACCACATTCAAAACATAAGCAACCAAATCAGTCTCAACATATCTTTGTGGAGGCTTAATTTCTCTTCTAAGTCTATCTCTAGTTATACAATGTTGCGGTGACTCAGTGGATATCTCGATATCATCTTTTATCTTTGGATTAGACGGGGCACAATTTCTGGTGTATTCTCTATATCTATATCAAAATCCACCTGCACTTCTGATCTCTGTTGATCTTTATCACCTGAAAAATTAGAAGACAACTTTAAGCATAGCAATTTCATCAAAATAACATTTCTGTTGACAATGAATTTGCTGCTCACAGGATCCTATAACTTATATCCTTTCACACTTGACTTGTAGAAAAAAAAAATAAACTTCTTGGATTTGGATTCTAACTTTCCATTGTCAATATGATCATAAACAGGACTATCAAAAATTCTTAAATCACAATAATTAAAAGGAGTATCAAAAAATAAAAAAGTATGTAGTTGCTGCTGCTTCAGCCCAAAATGACTTAGGTAAACCAGAATTAGAAAGCATATACTACATCTTCTCCAGCAAAGTCCTATTCATTTACTTTGTCACACTGTTCTGCTGTGGGGTACCAAGAACTGTTAAGCGCCTCAAAATTCCTTTTGTACTACAGAAGGCATTAAACTCATTAGAACAAAACTCTAGACCATTATCAGTATGTAGATGCTTAACCTGTTATCTTATTTGCTTTTTAATCATGATCTTCCACTGTTTGAAAGTCGCAAACAAATCACTCTTTTTCTTCAGGAAGAACTCCCAGATTTTTCTAGAAAAATCATCAATAACTGCCAACATATAATTAGCATATCCTTTAGAAGTCACCCTGGCTGGTCCCAGAGGTTAGAATGTATATAGTCAAGTGTTCTCTTTATGCCGTGAATACCTTTCCCAAAGCTAACTCTCTTATGCTTCCCAAAAATAAAGTGCTTGCAAAACTACAATTTGCTAATATAATGTCCGTCAAATAGTCCTCGTTTACTAAGCTTAGCCATACCATTTTGGCTCATATGTCCAAGCCACATATGCCATAATTTCATAACATCACCATCAATCATAGATTGGGTAGTAACATCTGCCTCATAAATAACTGTAGAACCTTGCAAGACATATAAACTAGTAAACTATTTCTACCCTTTCATTACAACCATAACACCTTTGTCAACCTTTATAAGTCCACTTTCACCAGTGCACCTATACCCATTGGTATCAAGAATACTCAAAGAAATTAAATTTCGCTTCAAATTTGGGACATGTCTCACATCTATAATTGTTCTGACAACACCATCAAACATCCAAATTTTGACTGTTCCCATGCCAGCTATCTTACGAGGAGTGTTATTTCCCATCATAAAACACCCTTGGACACTATTATATATGTTAAAAACTAGTCCCGATTGGGATACAAATGAAACTTGTAAGCTGTATCAAGAATCCATTCTTCGTCAGAATTAGATTTGCCCTCAAAAATTGCTAGGAGTTCATCATCACTGAATGCATCCTGTACAGCACTAGCTTTACCGGATTTTTCAAGCTACTTTCCCTTTGAATTCACTTCTTCTTTCTTTGTAATTTCTAGCATTAAGCTTTAATGTGACCTTTCTTCTTGTAGTAATTGTAGACTTTGTTTCTATGCTTGGATTTTGACTACCCTTTCGTCACCACTAGGATTTCTTTCCTATAGTCTCCCTCAAACAACAAGACCCTCAACAATAGCCTCATATTCGTACAAAAGTTGTTTCATTTTCTCTTTAGAAAGTAACACATCATATACCTCTTTTAAGGTTAGGGCATCACAACTATATAAAATTGTATCCCTAAAAGTGGAATACGATGCATGCAGTGAGTATAACAATATTAAAGCTAAATCTTCATCCTCATACTTTACCTCCATAGTCTCTAAATCAGAAACAATCTCTTTAAACACATTTAAGTGATCATCAATGGATGTACCTTCTCTCAGACGGTGAGAATACAACCTTTGCTTCAAATGCAATTTACTGGTTAGGCTTTTCGTCATACATAACTACTTCAATTTCAACCATAACGAAGCGGCAAACTTCTCTTTCAAAACATCATATGGAATCTGATTCGAGAGGTAGAGATGTCTCTGTGATAGAGCCTTGCAATCCTTATGTTGTTTCTCCTCTATGGTCCAAGATGATCTAGCAGCGAAATATCATGTTTCATGGTTGTCATCGATGTAATCAATGAACTAGCTCTGATACCAATTTGAGAAGACAAAACACGATAGTAAACAATAGAAACAAAAGAACAATACACATATTTTACATGGAAACATCAAATTGGGGAGAAAACCACAAGCAGAGGAGGAAAGCTTCACTATTAAAAGGATGAATACAATGACAGAGAGCTTAGGGTGGCTTAAAAAATATATATATTTATTACTCACCCTATCATAAAATAAGATATATAAAGTAAACTCTAATTTCAAGTGGGCCCTTTGTAGGTTGTAATTTAATTTTTCCACAGCTATTGCATTGCAAACTTTTTAAGCCAGATTAAAATAGAATTTGAGTCATAAACTTTAACATAAGCTAACTCCAATTTATCTTCTTTTATTCTACTTATAAGAAAAATATGCTCACATTTATTTAAAATAATAAGGAAAATTAAGTGTTGAATTCCCTCTCTAGAGAAAATCAACTCCAATTTTTTGTCCTCAGCTCTCAAGTTATGCTCTCATTATACCTTAGGAGTATAGTAGCATGTTTAAGCTTCCAGGTCTCATCCTCTAAGAGAGAAGCACCTACGTATGATCAATTGGGGCAGAGAGAGAAGCTTAATTTAGAAGCACCGCATAAATTTCTAAGAAAAAGTAATTATTAGGAGTGTCTGAAAGCATTGTGAGAGTATGCTCCAGAGCAGGTATTGTTGGTAGAATAAACATGAGGCTTTTTGGCTTCTAAGCTAATGGAATAAATAAAGGACCTTTGGGTTCTAAAATGTAGAGTAATTTTAGGTTATATTTCTTATATTAAAGACCTTGTATTTTGTCTTTTCATAACCTATAAATAAGGCCTATTTCTTTGCAGTCTATATATGAAAACTTACAGAGTTGTCAGTATTTCTTGAGCGTAAGAAACAAGGGAAAACATAGGCTTTGTTTGAAAACTTAGTCACCTTTACTATGGTATCAGAGACAGGTTGCCCCACCCAATACCAAATTTTTTCCTTCTCAGAACTGACCAATACACTATTCCAATAGCAAATGCCGAAGTTATCAAAAGATAACTATGAGAGTTAGTGGATCCAAATAAAAGCTCTATTTGGGTCTCAAGATTTATGGGAGCTTGTTACAGATGGCTATACAGAACCTACTTCAGAAGAAGAAGCTGCATACACTACTAATGAGAAGAAAACTCTTAAGGAGCAGAGAAAGAAAGAACAAAAGGCTTTGTTCTTACTTTATTAAGAGTTGGACGAGTCGACCTTTGAAAAGGTTGCCAAAGCATCAAACAGCAAGCAAGCATGGGAGATCCTTGTTATCATATTCCAAGGAGTCGATTGAGTGAAATAGATTTGCCTCCAAAATTTATGAGGCGAGTTTAAGGCCCTTCATATAAAAGAAGGCGAATTGGTGTCTGATTATTTCTCACGGATGCTAGTGATAATGAATGGCTTAAAGAGAAACGATGAGAAGATTGATGACATCCGTGTTATTGAGAAGGTACTTCGATCACTCTCACCTAAATTCTAGCATGTGGTCGTAGCCATCGAAGAGTCTAAAGACTTAGAGACACTGATGATTGAGGAATTGATGGGTCTCTTTAAGTACATGAGCAACGAATGCAGAAGAATGCTAGCTCCGCTATTGTGGAACAAGTGCTTGAGTCAAAACTGACTCTAAATAATCAAACCAACCCCGGTCGTGGAAGAGGTAGGGAGTGAAGGACACACCAGCGAAATTGGCAAAGTCAAAGGGAGCATCAAAGTTTTAGGGGACAAAGAGGAGGACGAGGAAAATCTGTACCTAGAAGAGGAAACATAAAAAACATTCAGTGCTATAACTGCGGAAAGTTTGGGCACTTTGCCTCGAATTGTTGACACAAAACTGACAAACAAGCCAATATTGTAGAAACAACAAATGATGATGGTAATGATACTATCCTTCTTCTTACTCATGATGAATCAGGAGCACAGCATGAAGCTTGGTATCTTGACTCGGGTGCAAGCAATCACATATGTGGGAAGAAAGATTTGTTCATAGAACTCACAGAAGGAGTGCATGAAAATGTGAGTTTGGGAGATTCTTCTAAACTTCATGTTGAAGGCAAAGGGAAGATCAAGATCTATCAGAAGGATGGTAAGAAAGTATATATCTCTGACGTCTATTATGTTCCTAACATGAAAAGTAACATCGTTAGCATTGGGCAACTGCTTGAAAAAGGATATATAATACATATGGAGGGAAACTCTTTTACTTTGAGAGATGTTTGTAGAAGGCTTGTGGCTCACGTTCAAATGACTAGCAATCACATGTTCCCCCTGCACCTTAACACGCAGATTGAGAAGTGCCTTCAAGGACTTGTGCAAAATGATACTTGGAAGTGGCATTTTCATTTTGGCCATCTACATTTCAGTGGGTTAAAGCTACTTTCTACAACTCGCATGGTAAATGGTTTACTAATGATCAAGCCACCAAACCATATTTATGAAGGATGCATACTTGGAAAGCAACCAAACAACATTTGTGAAGGATGCATACTTGGAAAGCAATCATGACTTCCTTTTCCTAGTGGCGAATCTTGGAGAGCAAAGGCATCATTGCAACTTATTCACACAGACATTTGTGGTCTGTTGGAGCCCATTTCACTTAGAGGTAGTAGATAGTTTATTACTTTTATTGATGATTTCAGTAGAAAGATTTGGGTTTACTTTCTTAAAGAAAAATCTGCTGCTTTAAATACATTCAAGAACTTTAAAGCTCTTGTCGAAACAGAGAGTGGCCATAAGATTGTAACTTTTTGATATGACCAAAGTGGTGAGTACACCTCAAATTCATTTCAAGAGTATTGCAAGGAATAAGGAATCAGGCAACAACTCACGACTGCCTTTACACCATAACAAAACGGGATTGTGGAAAGAAAGAATCGCACTATTTTGAATATAAAAAGAACCATGTTGAAGGAGAAATGACTGCCAAAGCAATTTTGGGTAGAAGTTGTAGCGTGTTCTACATACCTGCTCAACAGATGCCTAACAAAAAGTGTTAAGAATATGACACCTCAAGAAGCATGGAGTGGTTGTAAGCCTAGTGTGACACACCTATGGGTTTTTGGGTATCTCGCATATGCCCAAATTCCCGAGGCCAAGAGGAAGAAGCTTGATGATCGTGGTGAGAGATGTATCTTTATAGGATACAGCGAGGAGTCGAAGGCGTATAAGCTTTACAACCCTCTAACAAAGAAAGTAGTGGTTAGTAGAGAGATGTGTTTAATGAAGAAGAAATGTGGAGCTGGAGTGATGAAGAGATACCTAAAGTACAACCCGGTTTGGAGGAATCATAAGAACCCTCATTAGAAGTTACACTACCAAGTGCACCACCATCTCCTCAGCTTGCTACACCTTCTATAGTCCAGAGAGTATCCCTACCTTCTGTGGGAGGTGGCAGCAATAGATCGTCCACACCCATTAGAATGAGAAGCCTTAGGGAGATCTACTTACAAACAGAAGATGGAGAAACCAATCTCTTCTGCTTATATGTTGATCATGAGCCTCTCACCTTCCAAGAAGCCATAAAAGAAGATTGTTGGAGATCGGCGATGGAAGAAGAGATCCATGCCATATAGAAGAGTGATACTTGGGAGTTAACAACACTCCCACAAAACCAAAAGACGATTGGTATTAAGTGGGTGTATAAAATCAAGCGCACAGTAAATGGTGAAATTGATCGTTACAATGCAAGACTAGTAGCTAAAGGCTACAAACAAAAGTATGGCATTGACTATGATGAGGTCTTTGCACCAATTGCGCGTCTTAACACAGTAAGATTGTTGATCTCACTTATTGCTCATCACAGTTGGAAGATATACCAACTTAATGTCAAATTAGCTTTTCTTAATGGCATTTTGGAGGAAGAAGTATACGTACAACAACCAGAAGGTTTCTTGGTAGAAGGAGAAGAAAGCAAGTATATCGTCTAAAGAAAGCTTTGTATGACTTAAAGCAAGCACCCAGGGCATGGAATGCACACATTGATAGTTTTCTTTATCAAAGTGGCTTCACCAGATGTCCATATGAGCATGCTGTCTATATAAAGAAGAACTATGAGGGAGAATTCTAATAATTTGCCTTTATCATGATGATTTACTCTACACAGGAAGTAGTGTTGAAATGGTTACTGAGTTCAAGCAGTCCATGTTTAAGGAGTTCGAGATGACAGATAATGGATTAATGTCCTACTTCTTGGGTATTGAAGTAAAGCAACAAGATGATGGGATTTTTATATCTCAAAAGAAATATATAAAAGAGATCCTAGAAAAATTCACAAAAGAAAGGTGTAATCCTGTAAACACTCTAGTATCAACAGGCATGAAGTTGTCAAAAGGAGACGGAGATGTTGTCGAACCAACTCTTTACAAGAGCCTAGTTGAAAGCCTGAAGTACTTGACAATCACAAGGCCAGATATTGCCTATAGAGTTGGGGTTGTGAGTCAATACATGGAGACCCCTAAGAAGTCTCATTGGCTAGCTGCAAAAAGGATCTTGAGGTATATTAAAGGTACACTCGATCTTGGTCTTTTCTATGCTTATGGAGAATATGCATAGTTAGTTGGATATTTAGATAGTGATTGGGTTGGTGATCAGGATGAGAGAAAAGCACTACTGGCTATGTCTTCTATTTTGGGTCTGCAGCTTTTTCTTGGACATCCCAAGAAACAAGGAATTATTGCTTTATCTTTATGCGAGGCAGAGTATGTAGCGGTTTCTTTCACTGTATGTGAAGCAATATGGCTGAGAAATGTTTTGAAAGAATTGAAACATCTGCAAAAGGAAGCTACAATGATATTCGTGGATAACAAATCAACTATATGTCAAACGTGGTTGGCAAGTTAGGCACCGAATGCCTAACTTGCCTAATATGCCAAAGAAGGTTGGCCAATTTGGCC
>JANQAP020315103.1:0-17716 GCA_026874005.2 Erythroxylum coriaceum | reverse complement strand
AAAGTGGAGAAAGTCCTATTTACTCTTTATCCAAATAAGGCTTTAAGTCCAAATGATCTAAATGCTCTTTTCTTTCCTAAAATCATGGCATTTTAAAGCATTTAGTTACATTTATTGTGTTGGAATTTTTTAATAATGGCTAAATTCTTAGAGAAACAAACAAAACCTTTTCCACCTTAGTGCTAAAGATCCCTAGTCTTAGCACTTTAAAGGACTCCAAGCTTATATCTTGCACTAATACAATTTACAAGATAATTATCAAAATAATTGTTTTTAGTCTCAAAGGAGTGCTTCAATCATTGATTAGTCCTTCTCAAAGTGAATTTATGTCAAGAAGATCAATAAGTAATAATGTCTTATTAGCGCAAGAAATTTTCAAAACTATAACAAATATCATTCCTTTAAAAATTGTGCTATCAAAGTGGAACTAAACAAGGCCTTTGACTCCATTTATTATAGTTTTCTTATTAATTCTATACATGCTTTCGATTTTCCTTTAATGATTGTTCATTAGATCTCGTAATGCATTTCCACTATGTCTTATAATGTTTTGGTTAATGGTGAGCCTACTAGATTCTTTTATGATGCTAAAAGGCTCATGTAAGATGATCCTCTATTTTTGTACTTGTTCATATTTGGCATGAAATTATTATCAAGGTTTATAAATCTTGTTATAAAGTAGGAAAAGAGGTTTCAATATCATTTCAAATGCAAACAACAACCTAAAATTCATAGCATCTCTTTCTTGATGACTCATTACTTCTATCTAGTGTAAATTTTAACTTTATCAATGCCTTAACAAAGGTTCTCAGATGTTTTAAAGAGTTACCTATATTGCAAATGAGCAAGGATAAAAGTTACTTCTTTATATCCTTATTTGCTACATATTATTCTCCTTTGATTACCTATCTGATAGGATTACATCATAAGGAACTTTCATCTACCTATCTTGGAGTTCCTATTTTACACAAGAGGCCATCTTAAAGAGATTCTTGCCACTTTTAGAGAAAATTTAGAAGAGGATCAATAGTTGGTGCAACAAGAGCCTTACTTGTACCAATAAAGTTCAGTTAATTAATATAGTGTGAATTCATTACATGTTTATTAGTCTTCATATAATTTCTTAAAAGTTTGATAAAGACCATAGAAAGTTTTTTTAGAACATTTTTATAGGTTGGTCAAGCAGTTGGCAACTACAAAGCTAAATTTGAATGGAAGCTTACATGTTTACTTAAGATTGAAGGTGGTTTTATGATAGCCTCAGACAAATTAAGTAAAAATCTATATGGCTAAGAGCATATAAAGGACTTTAGACGACAAGGAATCTCCTTAGGTAAAGTTGGTACAGTCACATTACTTAAAACTCAATAGCTTCTGGTTAGGTTCTCCTAAAAACAACTCATCATAGACTATGCTTGACATCTTTAAGCTCAAGGCATAGATGAAAGTTCACACCATAACGAGGTTATATAATGGAGCTTCTACAATGATATAATAATTTGAATACTTTGCGACCTATTATCAATACTACTCATTATGTTAATTTGAGGAGCGTGATACCAAAATTGTTAATATCAAGGAGGTTTTATATGATAATTCCTACATCATAGATGGATTACTTCAAGTTAGACCTCCTTTTCATCCCAACTTTGCAATTACTGACAAGAATATCTGGCTAGGACTCTAATCAAGTTCTTTTACTGTCACGATCGTGACCCAAAGTGCATGATCGTGGCCTAGTTTAAAGCTCTCTGTCATGGTCATGACCTAAAGTGCACAATCGTGGCCTGGGTCCTGTCAGCTCGCCTCTTTTTGTCACAATCGTGGCCTGGGCTTATTTTTGGCCCAAAACTCTTTGAAACTTTTCCATTCTCTGCCATTTACCCTGAAACACTAGCAAACATGTTAAGCTCAAAAACATAACATTTAAGCTCAAAGATTCCTATTAATTGATAAAAAACAATTAAGCACATAAGCTAACACAATTGAACCTAAACACACAATAAACACTCAAATTAACACTAAATACCTAACAAATTGAACCCTAAAGCATAATACAAATTAGAACTATTAACATCCCCATACTTAAACATTTGCTTATCCTCAAGCAAACAAAACAACAAACACACAACATACAATGCAATAATGAGGCAATGGCTTTAACTTCATAAAATAAATTTAATCTTAAACATAATCATACATGTTATATCTAATCATTAACATGCAAAATCTATGTCTAGGGGCTTTGAACTAAATATACAATTTAATCTGGATCTAAGTGTTAATTTATTTACCCTTTTCAATTGTACAAACACATTAATAATTCTTTGGTCCTTCAGACTCTGTAACTATTCCTAAGTGTATTGTCATGAAAAGTCAAGCTTCTTACAAATCTGGTATTTTTTCTTAAGAAAACACATTTTTTAAATATAGACTTAGTTTTTTTATGTGGAGGCAAACATTGGTGATGTATGTCAATCTGGTTACTCAACTAAGTCATGTTTTTATTAAACAGCTTGGTTGAAACGTCATTATAGCTTTTTGACGCGAAGGCACACATTTGTGATGCGTGTGGATCTGGTGACTTTGCTATATCACATTTTCAACTTGCTACTAACTCTATTCATAACCCAAAGGCCAATGGAATAGTGATTTATTTAAGAAAAAGTACTTTTTTATTTTTAATAACCTAACTTGTTGTTTAAGGTACTCATCTGCATGAAAAAAACTAGTTAAGCTACTTGAGTTGAAAGGCCTCAAATCATGAATGAATGTGACAACCTATAGGGTGCTAAATTTACACTAAATCCTAATTAAGATGTATATTTATCCAAAGACTCCTATTTCACTAATTTTGCGAGCTAATGATTATTTACGAGCTAATAGACTGTGTTCAAAATTAAATAAATTTCACTCCATCGAAGCCATTAACACATTCAAACAATTCATAAAATGCAACCTAATAACTATCATATAGTATGCAAAATCATAATCAAAAGTAAAGCATATAATCCCTCCCCACACTTGAACAACACATTGTCCTCAATGTGAGAAGAGAGCAACCAAGCACATAAAAGAACAAAAAATTAAAGTAGATAGAAAATTAAAAAAACATAAAAATTAAAACTGAAGGCAAATTTAAAAAAGAAAAATAAACGGGTTAGACACAAATCCTATGGAGATTGAGGTGCTGATGGTGTTGCCCTGAGAGTTAAGACAAATCACTAATGTTTTATTGAAAATAAATCTAACTACAACTAACACTTTCAAATAACTTCTAAACTTGCTAGTTTACGGTCCTTAACTTGACTTTGCATCCAGGAAAGTGTTTTTAGTTATTCAAAGACAAGGAAATCACTTCCTTATCTTTGGGAATTGGTCCTCCAAAATAAAGCTTGCATTGATGCCCATTGACCTTAAAAGTCTCATTATTAGTGTTTTCCAATTTGAGAGCTCCATGATCAAAAACTTGAATGACCGTAAATGGTCCACTCCATCTAGACTTCAACTTCCCTAAAAATAGCCTCAACCTTGAATTATATAGTAAAATAGTGTCTCCTACTATGAATTCCTTTTGCTTGAGATGAGCATTGTGCCATTCTTCTCCTTTTCCTTTTAGAGTTTGGCATTTTCGTAAGCATTACAATGAAACTCTTCAAGTTCGTCTAGTTGTAAAATTCTCTTTTCACTAGCTTGTTTCTAATCAAAATTTAATGCTTTAATCACCCAGTATGCTCGATGTTCTAATTCGACCAACAAATGACATGCTTTTCTGTAAATGAGCCTATAAGGAGTTGTTCCAATGGGTGTTTTAAAAGTTATCTTATAGGCCCATAAGGCGTCATCTAGCTTTGCTACCTAATCCTTTCGGGAGTTGTTCACTGTCTTTTCCAAAATTAATTTCAGTTCCCAGTTAACAACTTTCATTTAGCCACTAGTCTGCGGATGGTAATGTGTAGCAACTCGGTAGTGCACTCTATATCTTTTTAAGAGGGCATCAAAAGATCTGTTGGAAAAATGTGTACCTCTATCACTTATTATTGTACATGGCACTCTAAACCGGTTAAATAGTCATTTAATGAACTTCTGCACTACCTTTCGATTATTGGTTAGAGATGCTACCGCTTCGGTCCAACGTGAAACATAATTAACCCCCACTAAAATATACATGTTCCCTATCAAAGATGGGAACGGACCTATAAAATCGATGCCCCATACATCGAAGACTTCTACTTATTGAATGTTCGATAAAGGCATTTCATCCCTCCTAGAAATGTTACCTATTCTCTGGCATCGATCACATTGTGCCATGTAGGTCTGCACATCCTTAAACAATTGTGGCAAATAAAATACACTCTCAAGTATTCGAGCTGTCATTTTGTTGGCTTCATAATGCCCATCATATCGACCTTCATGACATTGCTTTAGGATGTCTAACATTTCCTTATCTAAAACACAATGTTGTATTAACCCATCTGTGCAAGCTCTATATAGGGTTAGCTCATCCCATATATATCGGTTACAATCATGCAAGAACTTTTTCCTTTGATGGTAAGAGAGATCTAACGGAAGTTTACCACTGGCAACATAATTGGCGATATCTGCAAACCATGGTGTAGTCAAGCTCTCGAGTAGCATCAGAGTTTCATTGGGGAAATTTTCGACAATGTCATTGCTTGGCTCGCATTCCCATCCCTCAAGTCTAGATAGGTGGTTTGCAACCACATTTTTTGCTCCCTTTTTATCTCTCACCTCTATATCAAATTCTTGCAAAAGTAGAACCCATCGAATGAGCTTAGGTTTAGCATCTTTCTTGTTAAAAAGGTATTTTAGTACCACGTGGTCCGTGAATGCAATTACCTTTGAACCTAAAAGATATTGTCAAAACTCATCACACGTGTACACTACTGCGAGTAGTTCCTTTTTTGTAGTGGTATAATACAACTAGGGTCCTGCAAGAGTCTTACAGGCATAGTAATTTGCATACAGCTTCTTATCTTTCCTTTGGCCCAAAACATAACCTATAGCTTGGTCTCTTGCATCACACATAACTTCGAACGGAAGTGTCTAGTCTGGTGTTGATATTAATTCCTCCTTTAAGGTGTTGAATGCAGACTTACACTTATCATTAAACATGAAGGGCACATCCTTGACTAAAATGTTTGTCAAAGGTCTTACAATTTGTGATAAATCTTTGACGAATTGACGGTAGAATCCTGCGTGACCTAAAAATCCTCATACACCTTTTACATTGCTTGGTGGTGGGAGTTTCTCTATTACCTCTGTCTTTGCTCTATCAACGTCGAATCCTTGATGTGAGGTTTTATGCCCTAATCCCTTCTTGTACCATAAAATGACATTTCTCCTAATTCAGTACCAAATGTGATTCTTCACATCTTTAATAAATTGTACTGGGCTGACCCATTCACTATTAGATATGGGATAAATTATGCCTGCATCTAGGAGTTTTATGATCTCTTTCTTAACCACCTCTTTCATGTTAGGATTTAGTCTCTGCTGACGCTCCTTTACTGTTCTACATCCTTCCTTTAAGTTTATTCAGTGCTTACAAACATTCGGGCTTATTTCTCAAATGTTAGCAATCTGCCATCTGATGGCTTTCATCTGCTTCTTAACAACTTCCATCACATTACTTTCTTATTTTTAATTCAATAGGTTAGAAATTATTATTGGTAGCATTTGACCTTCACCAAGAAAGGCAAACTTGAGGTGTGCAAGTAAAGGCCTAAGCTCTAATGTCAGAGGTTTCTCTGAAGATGGTGGTATGGGTGCTTCGGTCCAAACTTGTAACACCCACATACCCCTGGGAGGATATGAAAATGCTACACAAAATAGAGCCCAAGTAATCCAATAAATACTAAAGCGTTTCTAGAAACTCAAGGAGATATTTTATAATTAAGACATAATTTACATCATACAAGTGGAACGTTTCAAATTGTAAACCATAATTCCAATTATGACCTGTGCTATAGTTATTACAAACCATACACACATAAAATACAAATTCCAATATGTGTTATTACATTAACTATATCACAGAAACAAACTCAAATTTACAACTTGTCAAAATAAAACACATCTTTCTTTGACCATTACAGTTATCTTTGTCCCAGTCTTCAAGTCTTCTTATCAGAACCAACACAGGGGAAAACCACCGTGCTAAACATAAAGCTTAATGGGGTCTAAACTAAATAGGATGTAAGCCAACAACTATTTCAACAGTCATCCGAACATTCACATATTCAAAATCACATCAGATAATAAGTAGTGTTTACTTATCCATTTCCAAACCAAATCAAAAATATCATAAATCTCATAACAAAATAGAACATATCAGAACAGGTTACACATTTGCTTTAGTGCAAAACTCACCAATTTCAAAATTGAATATTATAATATTAGAACAAAACTTGTTTGTAATAAAACAGAATTTTCCTATTTTAGAACAGAGCTTTGATGTTTCAGAGCAAAGCTTATTTATATCGAAACTGAGCTTATAATAGAATACAAAATAAGTTAGTCTATTAATCCTTTATACAAAAGTGGGTAATGGGGCTAATACAGGGGATACCATGATTGGTATCACAGAACAAGAGAGACTTATGTCTCAATAACAGGAGATACCAAAGTGTCAGTAACAGGAGACGCCAAAGTGTCATAGGAGTAGTTGCAGACCCTTTTAGGCACGCCTATTTACCCACCTCTAGGACTTAACAGTTTTAAAACAAAAAGGGTTATGTTCAGAATTCTCAGACGAGGGACATATTGCAACACATACCACTTTATTCCATTTTGTTCAATTTGACATATTCACTGATTTTCAAACAAACAAACATGTCATACAACTACAAATATGTGAACGATGTATCAATAGAGGTATTGAGTCTTTGCAAATTGGGTATATTCACACAAATAGAAGGCATTTCCAATACAATCTTAACTATCAAACTCCTTGGATAACTAATGGTTCGGTATTATCACAATATTATCATAGAAATTCCCAATTTACATACATCCATATTCAATTCATAATACATAAGCCTTTGGAACTCATTCATTCATGAACACACCAAGCAACTCAACGTTGTACACCATACATCCTTTAAATTATGATCTCAATTAATCATGCATAATTAAACTAACTATTACTCAATTAACCTTATACATTCATCAATTGTACAAAATCTCTTTTTTTCACCTTCCTAACCATTTCCTATAATTGTGGGATAAGGGACCCGAAACCTCCAAACAAATGTTTTCACAAGACAAGTTTCTGGTCAATTTTGTATGACTATTTTTACATAAAAAATGAGGTTTTTAGGTAATAAGTTCTCTAGAAAATTGTTCTCCTATGTCTTAAGTTTCTATAGCACTAACAATCAGACCATTTAGACTTCTCAATCATGAGATATAAGCAAAACATCACAAGCTGCTCCAAAACAGGGCAACATCAAGTCATCTTTTTCGATCTTAATTTCTAAGGTCATCGAGTCAGAATTAAGTCAGAGTCTCTTCTAGATATATTTAGCTCTATGTCTTTGGTTTCATATGCAACTAAAATCACACAATTTAGGGGTCTTTAGGCTGTATTATCACTCAAATAATATGACTGACTCAAACAAACCCTAGACAGAATTCCACTACATAATGCTCTTTTGTCATATTCAACCAATTCTATCTAAGATAACACCAAAATAACAACAAAGCAACATCCCAATAACAATTCCACATAAAAATGAATCTTTATATCCATTCAATCACAAACAAATATAGAAATCAACTAAGTGAAGTCCCAAACCTTAAAATTGACAAAGTAGTTCTTCTAATGCTTTTCCTTCCCTTTCTCTTTGGTTTTGTTTGAATTACTAAGTGAAAAATGATGTGCTAAATAAGGTGAAATAGAGAGAAGAAAAACATGAAGTTAAGCCATCAAATTTTCGTCCATCTCCCTTCTCCATATGTCTTTTCATGAATTTCTAGTCTTAGACACATATTTTAATCTCATTGGTCCATATGTCATAATCCTGTTGGATCATATGTTACAATCGCATTAGACCACATGTTACAATTCTATTAGACCATGTGTTGCAATGCTAGTGGACCGTGTGTTACAATTCTATTGGACCATGTGTTATGACTCCGTTGGACACACATGCTTTAATTTTATTAGTCTATGAGTTAGCTTCAAGAAAATTGCATATTAGTCCTTCTTCTTCCTTTAATTCCCACATTTGCCTATGATCATATCAAATAATTTCATTACCCTATGTCTTAATTTTCTAATGACATAAATTTCATTCAATTTGGTTAATTATATCGGGAGTTATACCCCAAAAACCACAAGCTATTCAAAAACAAGAACAACAGCTATAACTCAATTTCAAACTAGAATTAAAAAATCTTATAGGCAGAATCATATTTGGGTTCCTTCATGAAAGTTTTAGATCTATGTCTCTAAACAATAAGCATCATCTTCGGAAACCGGACAACTTAATGGTAGACTCAGAAAACATGTTTAAGTAAAATATACCTATAAGTACACTCAAGACCATTCATGATCATGACAATTCATAACTTTACATATCATTTCATTTCTCCACCACTATAATTCACATACAAAATCATGAATCAAAGGACTTTTCGAGGTTGTAATGTGGGCAAAGGTAAGGGGAGATATATTTGGGTCAAATAGCATGAAAGCCATCAAAGCTAGTGAAACAAAGTAACACTCATAAAAAATTAGGCACTGTCAGCTATGACAAATGCAACATTTATATTTTACAACCCCATTAAGCTCTCACACATAAACCACATGAAGCATATACCAATTTGAAGGGATCACTTATATAATTTATGCCAACAATACATTGAAACCACAATAAGTGAACCTTCCAAGTCAATATCTACCTCATGTTCCACGTACTCAATAACACATTCATTACAACTTTAGGAAGATGCATTAATCATGAATAACTTTGCAAACTCATATGCACTTCCTCCTTGATAAATTTATTTAAAAGATTTTTTTCTTTATTTTTCTTTTTTCATTTCATTTCCTTTTCTTTTCTTTTCATGTGTTTTTCTCTTTTCTCTTTTCTTTCTTTCTTTTTTTTTTGCATTAAATGAAATTATGTTAACATGGAATTTCAATGTTAAGATATAACAAAACATTCCAACATTAACCAACCCACACATATGTACACCCCCACACTTACACTTTTGTACATACACAAACTCACCAATCATAAATGTTCTGCTAGCTTTGTGGCTTGGGTAGGACATTTGTTTAAGTATAAAGCATGTAATATGGATGATACAAAAAGAAAGGCTAATAAGGCTCAAAGGGGCCTATCAAAAAGGAAAATCATACAATGGATAGGCTATTTGGCTAATGTAGTTTAGAAAAGCAAAGAAAGCCTAACCATATCCATGTTAATGCATGTGATAAAAGTGTGGTCTTGAATAGAAATTCAAGATAAAATTAGGATGTACATGTCATAAAGGTCAGACATTATCAAAAGACAATGAGACCGATATGAATGTGTCAGTTAAATAAGGCTCAAAATCTTACCAGCTTTAACTACCACTAGTCACTACGCTTCTAAAGATAATGCACAACAACCAATCACAAGAGCAAAAGTACATGCCAAAGTTGCTATGAAATTCTCTAATTAATTTAGTTTCTACTCATGATTAAATAATCCTAGAAGCAATAAAAATTGAGCAAATGCTTCTTTGTTTGTTTTATTTTTTCTCTCATTTTGATTGAAAACTTATAAACAAGCAAAAATAAACCAACAAAGAAACCCAAATGCATAAAAAAATAAATGTGAAATTTAAAAAAAAAAGAAATTTACTTCCATTGGGTTGCATCCCAAAAAGTACCTTTGTTTAGGGTGGTTGGCTTGACTCCTTCTCGTCACCTAAAAAAATTATGATCTTTTGATGCCATATGCGGTTCTTCAACATGAGGTTCCTCAGGAAAGGGTCTTGCTTAATAATTGTTCCCATTTAGCTCCTTCTCTATCCTTAGACTTTTAATCTCGACTTAGTCCTTGTAATTAGGAAATATTTTGAACATATCTTCACCTTTTTCTTCCTTGTTTAGTTCTTTCAATCTTCTATGTAAAAATGAAGAGTTAGTTTCAAAAATAATCATGAACTCAGTACTTACCTTTGACCTAAAAGATATGTCTTTTTCTACTTCGAGTTCCTCCTTTACTTCTTTTACATAAGCAATTCGTTGAGAGTTAACCTCAAAATTCTCAAGCTCGTCATCACTTTGTAAAGATTCCATGCTAATATCCATCAGGTACTCCTCAAATTGATATGGTTGTGTCTCTTTGCTTTGTAATGCTAGGCAGTTGATAGCTTCCATCAATTGATCTGTCTAGCTTGTCAAGTTTTGGATTTTAGAACTTGTTTTCTATTAGAATTGCCAAATGTTAGAAATGTACACATTAACTAATTCTTCGAAAGATGTACCTGAGTCTTGATAGGAAGCTTTTGGTGTGTATAGGAAATGTTGTGCTTCCTACAAACTATCATGGAAGTAATTCGACTGATTATCCCATCCATAACAAAAGTTAGGTTGATCAGTCCAATCATTATTATAGGATTGAGAATATGAATTAAAGAAAATTACTTCTATCCATACTGAAATGTTTTTATCATAAACACGAAATAGAAAATGAAAAGATCACAAAATAAATGAAAAGAAATCAATTACAAACAAATATATAAAAAAACATGGGAATTTCAATGATAAGACATAATAAAACATCCCAACATTAACCAACCTACAAATAGTACACCCCCACACTTACACTTTTATACATCCACAAACTCACCAATCACAAATGTTCCACTATCTTTATAACTTGGGTGGGACAATTGGTTAAGTATAAAGCATGTAATATGGTTGCTACAAAAAGAAAGGATAATAAGTCTCAAAGGGGCTTATCAAAGAGGAAAATCATATAATGGGTAGGCTATTTCTCTAATATAGTTTGGAAAAGCAAAGAATACCTAATCATATAGAAATTCAAGGCAAAATCAGGATGTACATGTCATGAAGGTTGCACATTATCAAAAGACAATGAGATTGATATGAATGTCTTAGTCAAATAAGGCTCAAAATCTCACCAACTTTGTTTACCACTAGTCACTACTCTTCTAAAGATAATTCACATCAACCAATCAGAAGAGAAAAAGTACATGCCAAAGTTGCTATGAAATTCTTTAGTCAATTCATTTTCTACTTATGATTTACCATTCCTAGAAGCAATAGAAAATGTGCAAATGTTTCTTTGTTTGTCCTATTCTCTCTTATTTTGATTGAAAACTTAAAAACAAGCAAAAATAACAACCAACAAAGAGACACACATGTATAAAAAATGAATAAGAAAATTTAAAAACAAAGAAATTTACTTCTTTTGGGTTGCCTCCCAGGAAAATCCTTTGTTTATGGTCACTAACTCAACTCCTTCTCCTCATCTGACAAAATTATGATATTCTGATGGCACGAGTGGTTCTTCGACTGTGCCCATGCACTCGGGAAATATTTTAAACATCTCTTCACCTTTTTCTTCCTTGTTTAGTTCCTTCAATTTGCTGTGTAAAGATGAAGAATTAGTTTCAAAAATAATCATGGATTCGGTACTTACCTCCGACCTAAAAGATATGTATATTTCTACTTCAAGCTACTCCTCTACTTCTTATACACAAGCAATTTGTTGAGGGTTGACTTCAAAATTCACAAGCTCCTTATCACTTTGTAAAGTTTACGCACTAATATCCATCGGGTACTCCTCAGGTTGATATGGTCGCTTCTCTTTGCTTTGTGATGCTAGGCGGCTGATAGCTTCCATCAATTGATCCGCTTAGCTTGTCAAGTTCTAGATTCTAGAACTTGTTTCCTTCTGGAATTGCAAAGTGTTAGCAATATACATATTAACTAATTCTTCCACAGATCTACCTGAGTCTTAATAGGAAGCTTCTGGTGTGTACAAGAATTTCTGTATCCCATCCATAACAAAAGTTAGGTTGAGTAGTCCAAACATTGTTATAAGATTGAGAATATGAATTAAAGAAAAAATTACTTCCATCTATATCAAATTTTTTTTATCATAAACATAAAACAAAAAATGAAAAGATCACGAAATAACTGAAAAGAAATCTATTATGAACAAATATATACAAAACACTATTTAAAATCATAAACAAAAACTAAACACTGCACTACCCAGCAACAAAGCCAAAATTGACAGGCGCATCATAGCGCTAGTCACAAAAAATAACTAGACTATTATTGTAGTAGTGGTGAGTCTAGGTTGATCTTGTAGGGAGTGTTCGGTTAGATTATGAAATGAAATTAATTGATGTTTACGTAATGGGGGGTTTGGATTTAATAAGAAAATAAAATAAACCTCATGAAAAAATTAAATAAAATATGTGAAAAATGATGAAATTGGGAAATTTGGTAGAGATTTGATCTTTGGTTCAATCTCGGCCTACACCCTAATTAAGCATAATTCATTGATTTGCTATTCTTTTACCTCTCTTAGCAATTATCGGTCATAAATTAACAACAAGCTTTGTTAGTCATGATTTTTCCTTAGATCCTAGTTAATTACGAAATGCTTATTAATTAACCCTAACTATCAAACCTATAACTAGCTCTCGAAGTTTATCCAGATAATCACCTTACGAATCAAAAAATAGACCAATATAGGTAATAATCACACAAGCTTGAATTATTTGACCTATGTTATCTCTAATAATTTGTAACCATTAATTGCTACATATGAATCGGGAATACAACGATTACATATTGCATTCAATTCTAGAAATAGGTTTGTATGAAAAATGATTGAATAGAGCACTAAAATCATCATTATCTAAATACCCAATCAATCCATACAAGATAACATAATCAATTTCTAATGAGAGAAAGAAACAACAAAAAAATAAAAATACTTAACCCAGGCCATAGACGACAATGTCACCTCTAAACCAACATTGGGAACTTAGCCTTCTATAGGTCTCGAAAGAAAATGTTTCAGCCCTTACAAAAATACCCTAGTCGAAGACCTTTTAGCTCTTCACTCACTGCTATTTCACTCTTACGCTACTGTAGCTGATGTGACAAATAAAGCTATTAATACTAAGCTACTATTTCCTTTTCTACTCCTCTCCCTTTGTTTCTACCGCAAGCCCTCCTATCTCGCCACACTTTTATGTTATCTCCCTAGCCGCCTACTATTCTCTTCTCTTCACTATAGCTTTCATTTGATGAATTAACTTTGGTGGCCACCCATACTATTCACGTAAAACCCTTAAGCCAAATTGAAAGCTTATGGAAACGTCTGCATTTTTGCAGGACGCCCGCGTCTGCGTGAAACGCGAACTATGTTTTGGCTTGCTCCTGCCTATCATCTGCTGTCATTTTGCTTCTCTTCCTCTTTTGCTGTCTCCACGTTACCATTTTACTACTCCATTAAATTTATTGTCGCATGACAAAAACATGAAATTTTCATGCACAGTAGCTGTGAGCTATATTGCTTCATCATATTAATTTTCTTGTTTTTTAACTTTTTTCTTCTTGCTCCATAAAGATAAGTGAAAATTAATCTTCAAAAAACGTCCTGAATGTAATGCTTTCGACTCATTTTAATTTCTTTGCTTCCAAATTGTACCTAAAATCATATATGAATTAAAGTGAGTATCTTAAGCATTTTGGTATCATTAATCGCTAAGTGTAAATGATTAACTGTATCAACAATTAAACACAGATCATACGTTTATAGGTTAACACAGTAGGAACACATCCTCGTGTGTCTACTTGTGCTGACCTATACTATTTTGTTAGAGAAGAGAAGGTAACGAGTTCTAAACACAACCAATACATGTTCCTATGTATTTGTCATGTAAAAAGACACTCTACCATGTTTCTCCCTATACTATACCTATGCTCACCTCCAAAGAAGGCCAAAGAAAAAGTAACATAATATGCCACTTTTGAACACGTTCCATACATAGCCTTATGTAAGATCTGTGTTTATGCAATAGCCTAGTGTGCTAAACTCCACACTAACATATAAGTTTTTTTTAGGGAAGCAAAACAAGCAAGTCGTAAACATGACAGAGACACAACATTGTGAACTTATATGTTCATTAACACACCCTAGGTAAGTAGAACACACCTCAAGACACTAGTATGTTTCTATGCAAAATTGTCTAACCTTGTCATTACATACCATGGGCTTAACACAACATTATATTTAAATTGCATCTAAATGACAAAGAAACAAAATGGAAACAATTATTGCACAACATACACACACTCATATGTTCCCTTTGTGCTTAGCAACACTTCTGTGTAGCTACTGTGTCTTCCTCATGTTTTAACCTTGACATTTCTATTTATTTTCCTAATTTTAATTCAAACAATATGGTCTTATGTCCACTAATGTCTCCAGCTTATGTTCTGTCAAAATCCCTCTGTGTAATTCCTATATTGCCCCTACTCCAAAGAGATGCCCCTTTGTTACACATATGTCTACCTTATCAAAGTTGGAACATGCTCCAAACACGGTAACATGTACAAGCCATGTGTGATCTACATAAGGCTACTCTAAACTATGTTTTCTTATTTTTTAACCTCCTCTCCCATTAGTTTTCTTTAAAATTTTAGCTTTCCCATAGTCTTTTAAAGAGATTTCATCCCTAGACCTTTCCTAACCCTACTTTATGCAATCATAAGGATTATTTTCACACTTTCTTCACCAATTTTTAAATGTCATCTAGGTATTTCTCCTACCACACTTTCAATTTTAGTATTTCAATATATTTGGATTATTTACTATTATGAATTATGTTTTGTGTTATAGTTGATTAAATATCCATTATGGATGATTTTTTAGGATGCTAGGAGAATAGGTTGGATTAATTGTGAACTGTAAGTGATATTTATGGTCGAAGATGGTTAGTGTAAATTATATTGGTTGCTTTATTGCTTTCTATTTTTTATATAGGTTGAATGAATTCCTATGCTAGTCTAATAGGAATATGAAATTATGTACATTGAATGATATTTAATTGAGTTGATTCACCACTTATCATTGAGTATTTATACATGAATTTGATATGTTGTTTGATGACTATCCACTTTTTGAGAATTTATGTCACTTTTATAGGGATTATTTGGTTAACTTTATTTTTTGCATACTTACTTTATGGATAAGGGGTATTAGTTTCATCATACATTAACGATGGGAATGTAAACAAGAGAATTTGTTGTTTAGGTTAACACATATTTTAGTGGTACATGTATTACACTATATTTACGCATGCAGATATTATTTTGTGTTAAATATCTTGCACTATACTCTAAACGTATATATATATATATGGAGCCAAGTATTGTCTTGTTATTGCTAATTCATGTTTCATTTTATCTTTAGGATATAAGAATATAGTGAGATGAGGACCACCATGACCACTAAGACTCAATAACACTACAAGAAAAATAGATTTTAGTGACAGATATTACCAACATAAAATAAAGATATTCCATCAGGAAGTAAATTTGGAAATGGAAAGTACTAAAGGAAAAACTCATCAGAGAAAGGGCCATAGGTAAAATTTAGCGACGGATAAACTGAATATATTGCAAATTTAGGGATGGAAATTTATATATCTATCAGTAAATTTAGCGATAGAATTTTGTATTGCGGTCACTAAATTAAGGTAAATTCAATGACAAATTTTAAATATTCTATCACTAATTTGCCAAAGGAATTAAAATATTTAATATGTGAATTTAACGATAGTAAGTTTTAGGTTTGTAACTAAATTTATCAACGATTATAAAACATTCTGTCACTAAACTTACCTACGAAATATTATCCATCGTTAAATATTTACCAAAGGAATAGATTATTTTGTCAGGAACTTAGAGACGAAGTTATATATCTGTTAGTAACTTAGCATCAAAATGATATATTCCGTTAGTACTTACCAACGGAATATAACAATTCGTCGCTAGGAAATTTCACTATGATAAATTTTAATCGTCATTTCTCGCTTCCTATTCGAGTTTTTTATTGATAATATTATATTTTTGGTACATTTAATTTCTATAAATAATATATAACATTGAATGGTAAATGTAAAGTAAAATTATCTTGAATGGTTTAATAAAAAAGTATAATGTAAATGAATAAGTATCTTGAAATTACTGCAAATTAAGAGTTTATATAAAAACTTAACAGTAGCGGACTATCATTATATTCACTTATCTAGAAGTTATGCAGGTGGTGAAGGCAAATGCTCCCACAGAGGTGATGAGGTTCTATCCTTACCCTTTAACTCATCCACCTCATTACAAAGCTGAGTTACACACTTCATCAACCTCTCTGCTGTGCTGTCAAGCTGGAGGACTCTCTCATTTGATGCGGACCGCCTACTAGATACAACTGTAATGGATGTGGAAGATTGTGAATAACATGTGTTTGCAAATGAACCTAAGTTGAAAGTCCTTCCACGACAGTCCCTACCACCTACTGCACTAAGATACGCTAAACTTTCATCAGCAGTTTCAATGTTCTGAGACTGTCATTCAATGCTTTCTTGTATTTGTTCTTATCATTATAATTGTTTATGTTAATAAGTGATGCTTTTTAAAAATTAATATTAAAGTATAGATTTTACATACATGAACTTGCCTACAATGAGTGTTGACGACGGTCACACCATCATGCTTCTTGGTGTGAGCGTGCAAAAAGAGCTAGCATGGTGTAGGCTTCCTACCCATATACTTTTCCTACATCAGAATAAATTTTTATAATTGAACTAAAATTTACAAAAATTTTGATAGAATTTCCTCTATTTTTATGATATTTATCCCCTATTAGACAAAAGAATTTAACTCAACAACACAACCATTAATGGCACCAAACATTTGTAACATTATTATTCTCCATAATGAACATATATTTTTATTTTAAATTCATACATCAAATTACATTGAAATCAAATTTCATACGTCAAAGTAAAAAAATCAGGATATAAGTGTAAATTTTTTTTTAGACCCCGTTACCGGAGTCTAACTCTTATTCGAAAATACACATATCCTATCCTAACATTTAATCGAAAATCTCATGATACTCTTTAACACAATTAAGACAACTGATTGTCATAAATCTCAACAACCTTATCTTCATTAACATCATAAATACAAGAGGTTTACAAAGCCATAAAGGCATTTCAAACCCCAATACATTCATATCTCAATGTCCTGAAATACATAACATACTGAAACTTATTATAATACTCAAAATCTAGCTAAAAGTCTCAACAATACTTGAAAATCTAACAAAATCCTCATTCTTACAAAAAAAATCTAGCTTAAAGTACAAAAATGTGCAACTTCAATCAATGCCTTAATTCTCTTTACTTCATCTTTTAAAACGTCACCTGTAGGTGGGGACAAAAGGGGGTGAGCTTGACAGCTCGTGGGTAATAGTTTATAATAAAGGATAAACAACACTTTTGAAATCATTTTACTTGGCATTGAAAACTTTTTTTTTCATTGAATTCATAGAGCATACTTTTCTCAAAATTCTTGTCAAAAATTTACAATATTGCAAATCATGTATGCATTCATCATGTCAGACAATTCATGAGCACTTAA
>JANQAP020314602.1:0-17721 GCA_026874005.2 Erythroxylum coriaceum | reverse complement strand
ATCAACACTTTAATTCCATCAATCCATGAATTAAATCCTCCTAAACTTGACATAATAGTTAACCTCAATCAAAAATATTTATCTAATAATACCAGAATTCATTCAAATCATGTTTACTAAAATAAACAAAAATTCAAGGCCCAACAAATTCTATAGCACCATCAATGGTGTCTTTGATTGGAGAAGCACGAACCTCTCATGAAGCCTGGGAAATTTTATCAAAAACATTTACAGGAAAGTCTAGGGCATGACTTTTATCACTTAAAGAAAAATTGATGAGTATTCAAAAAGGAAGCGATAGTGTTTCCTGTTATTTACAACGGGTTAAAGCAATTGTAGATGAAATAGCAATTGTGCATGCATCTCTTGAAGAAACGGATTTAATTCTTTACATGCTCAATGGTCTTCCTTCCGAATTCAAGGAAGTTTGTATTGTTTTAAGGGCAAGAGAGAATCCTATTCTCTTCGAAGAATTGCATGAACAGCTTGTAGATCATGAAAATTCATTGCTGCGAATAACACATAAAGATGTAAGGGCATTGTTGGTGCTGAAGTCGCTGCGTTCTTCGCTGGAGCACATCAGGGAGGTCAAGTGCAAAACTAAGGCTGAAGTGCTAGGCAGTCTCAGGTGGGGGGAGGCAATGCTAGGCGTGGCAAACGTGGGGCTCGGCCTAGACAGGCAAGCAGGGGCGTGTTGCCTTCTCCCAGCAAAAACGTGATGGTTTCCAATCAAGGTGGACAACGGACAGCATCATAAATTTCTCAGTTTTGTAATCAGAGTGGGCACTCCGCAAAGACGTGCTGGCTCATTTATGGACGATCCAGACGTGGTGGTGCACCTACGGCAAATTTTGTACAAACAAACTTCAGAACAGCCCCTACATCTTCTCAATAGGTGTTTGATTCGAGAGCAACTCACCATATGACAAATGACTTTCAAAACTTGTCATTTAGCATGCCTTATAATGGAGAAGAGGAACTTCAAGTCAGAGACGGTTATAACTTGCCGATTGCAAATACCGATAGTATAAATTTGACTTCATCTAACAAACCATTGATTTTTTATGATGTCTTATATGTACCTAAATTCACACAAAATCTTGCTTCCATAAAAAAATTATGCACAAAAAATTTAATCTCCACTGAATTTTTTCTTGACTTGTTTCAAGTGAAGGATCTGTAGAGTCAGTTGGTGCTATTTTCGGTGGATTGCCCTAATGATTTGTATAGCCTCCAAGTTCCATCATCAAAACAAAACCCTACAGTCTTTGTTGTAAATGTTCCAAAACAGTCCATTTTACATCATGTTTTAGGACACCCGTCTACCAAAACTTTTTTGTATTTACAGCCAACTAATAAAATCATGTCAAAATGTTCAAGTCCTCATATTCGTATTTCGTGTCTATGTGCAAAAAGTAGTAAGCTACCTTTTCAACTCAACATTTTCTCACTACAAAACCTCTTGAACTTACGTTTGGGGACCAACGCCAATACCCTCCCACGATGGTTTTCGATACTATGTCATTTTCGTTGACCACTGTTCCAGATACATTTGGCTTTTTATCATTAAAAATAAGTCTGATGTCTCCATCATCTTTCCTTAGTTCAAAACACATGTTGAAAAACATTTTCAAACACCATTTAAAACTTTGTATACTGATAATGGTGGCGAATACATCCATCTTCGTAATTATTTTTTCACTCATGGTATTACGCATTTTACAACTCCACCACATACACCTGAACTCAATGGCATCTTAGACCGACGAAACCGTCACATTATTGAATCTACAAGGGCTTTACTCCACCGAAGTAACTTACCTTCATCTTTTTGGTCATATGTTGTTCGAATCGTGGTATATCTTATAAACCATATGCCAACGCCTACTCTTAAAATGAGAACACCTTTTGAAACACTATTTTGTCAATCCCCGTCCTACAGCCATCTTCATTCCTTCGAAAGTTTATGCTTCCCTTGGCTATGTCCTTACACCACCAACAAACTACAACAACAATCCACCCCGTGTATTTTTCTAGGCTACTCACCTTCCCAGTTTGCTTATCATTGTTTTGATCTAAAAATCAACAAAATTTATACTTCACGTCCTGTCATTTTGATCTTTTACCGTGTATCAATTCTCGTATAATGATCTTTTACCAAAACATGACGCCTATCAAACAAATGAGTCTACTCAACCAGTCCACCAACTTATACCTGCAGTCCCAAAAGCATCTACTAGAAGCATAACACCGACTGAAGCTGCCGTCGCTTTTCTTTCTAACATCTCACCATCTACAGCCGAGACATCACCACCTTTACCCATTCAAAACACTCATCCTATGATCACTCGTGCCAAAAATAATATCCACAAACCTAAACTCTACACTATCCCTAAACATCCATTACCCTCGACAGATAAACCAAGCACCATCAGTCAGGCTCTTCAGCTCCCTCATTGGCGTAAGTCAGCATATGCAAAATTTGCTACTTTTCCCCACAATAAAACTTGGTCTCTAGTTCCCGCTGCTGAAGCAAAAAATATTGTCGATTATATGTGGATTTTTCGAACGAAGCGTAATCTTGATGGGTCGGTCTCCCGCTACAAATCTCACATGGTTGCCAAAGGTTACAGTCAGTTTCCTGGTATCGACTACAAAGAAACCTTTTCTCTAGTGGCAAAGTATTAAACTATAAAGGTTGTTCTGTCTTTGGTGTTAGCCCAATAATGGCGTATTCATCAAATGGATGTTAACAACGCATTTCTTCAGGGTCACCTATAGGAAATGGTTTATATGTGTCAACCTCCAGGATTTGTTGATCCAAAATATCCAGATCATGTTTGTAAACCTCACAAAGCAATATATGGACTCAAGCAGGCTCCTCGGGCATGGTATTAAGAGTTGCGATAGTTTCTCCTTTCTTATGGTTTTCAATGCAGTACAGTGACAACTCCTTGTTCATTTATACTCAAAACTCCACGGTTATGTACTTTCTTGTGTATGTCGATGATCTTCTGCTTACTAGCAACACAAATGTGGTTTTGGATAAGTTCATCTTGGATATATCAACACGATTTTCTTTGAAGAACATGGGTACTACGTCATATTTCTTAGGTATTGAAATAATTCCAAATTCATAAGGATTGTTTCTCTCTCAGCAACGGTATATGCATGACATTCTTACAAAATTCAACATGGACAAATGCAGCCCATGCAACACACCCATCTGTCCAATGGCTACTCTTCGTCTTGATGATGGTTCTGTCAGTACTAATGGCACGATGTATAGAAGTATCCTCGATGCTCTTCAATATCTTCCCTTAACAAGACCGGATATTAGTTATGCTGTCAACAAGCTCTCAAAGTTCATGCATAAACCAACGGAACTTCATTTCCAGCAACTCAAACGAACTTTACGCTACATCAAACATACTCACGACTATGGTCTATAGCTGTTCCGACCTCACAGTCTCCATCTTCAGACCTTTATGGATGCTGACTGGGGAGGTGATGCTGACACTCGTACGTCTACAACAGGATACATTGTTTATCTTGGTGGCAATCCTATCTCACAGAGCTCAAAATGACAATGCACTGTCGCTCGGTCATCCACTGAGGCAGAATATCATGCAATTGCCACTACAACTGCAAAACTTATATAGCTATAGAATTTGCTTCACGAAATGCATTTGTTGCTACCAACTCCACCGTCTCTATTTAGTGATAATCTTGGTGCAACATATGTCTACTCCAACCTTGCCTTTCACTCTCGCATGAAACATTTGTCCCTTGACTATCATTTCGTTCGTGAAAGAGTACAACACAATGAGCTGCACGTTTGTCATATCTCTACAAATTGTCAACCTGCTGACATTCTTACGAAGCCTCTCTCTCGACACAAACATGACCAGTTCAGAGCCAAGATGAATGTCACCTCTCACGACTTCATCTTGCGGGGGCATATTCGAGATAATAAATAATTCTGTTGATTATTATTATGTGGATAAGACTCGGTAGTTATAGCAGTTACAGAAGTTACATTAGCTTCTCTATACATCCCTGTCAGTATGTCTATTCGAGCAACACAGACAATAATAAAATAAAACATTTTGTTCTTAAACTTATTAACCCTTTAGTGGCTTTTTATTGAAATTTCTTTATTATCTAAGCAATAACACATGTCTCCAAAACTTTAGAAGCATAATTGTTTAAAGTAGAAGAAGAGAAACAAGAAAAAAAATCAATATTGTGAATAATTTGATAAAATTTTATATTTATATTAATTGCACTGATGTAAGTTGAAAAATGAGTTAAATTCTTAAACATGTAAGAAGTTATAGTATGCTTAGACAACATAAGCATCCTTTGAAAAGGTTGATCGACAACATGTTAAAGAGTTATATTTCTGGTGCTTTCATCAATTTTTGTATCACTCATCTTTATATACATAAATTTTTTACCATTCTAAGTTTAAGATCTTCTTACAAGGCTTTTTCTAATAAGTTCTTTCCAAGTCTAATTTGTATATGTCTTGACTTTTAATTATTTATTGAAATAAAGATAAATGGTAAATATCATAATCTAAAAATAAATTAGTAAGCAGATAAAAAAGTTTAGTTAAGCATTTACTTTTATCAAATAAATTCTTTTTATGTTTATTCAATTTTGTTTTAGTAGAAATTATCTTTATGTTTAAAATTTTATAATAAAGAAAAGATATGAAAAATAATCATACAAATCAAACTTAATAAATTTTTCGACTAATTTCTCGTTTTATTTTAGTTTGTTCTTTGCAAAGCTATATAAATTAATTAAGATAATCGATATACTCCTAACATGTATATATTTGATGGGATTGATTTATTTGCCTAATGCAATTTGTGCATTTAGACCGGATAGTTTTAGTCTCCCTTATATGTATTTAACTTTCAGGTTTGCCTTCATTTGACCTATTAAAATTTTTCAAAGATGTTTAAATGATAAGATTCACTTTATTCTTAAAGATAAGATCAATCCAGATAAGGCTTAGTCAAATATAGAAATAGAGTCACAACCAAAGACAAGCTTCATAATAGAGATGAATTTAAACTCTAATTAGATATTATAATCCATCTTTTCTTAAAAGATAGCTTATAAAAAGGGGATATTGCAAAATAAATGCATATTATAATCATTATTAACTTACTTTGAAAAGTTTTCCTGCATATTTAGCATCCTTTTTTGTCACTAACTTAAGTATTAACTAGTTTTTACCTTGAATAACCTAATACTATAACTATTTGCTTATGTTGGCCTACAAACGTAAAACCATTCCACCTAAATTTTAGCGGAGAATAATTATATTGATCTATATATGTTTGTATTTTAAAATATAAAAATATCTTAATTATTTTCAATTTATAGAATTTGATATCTAAATGAAAATCTTTTATTTATTTTTTAAAATTTTGAGAAATTAAAGGAGTATATTGTTTTGAAAATATTAAGATCCTTACAATGTTTTTTTATAAAATATAATTACCATTTGGAGTAAATCCAATCACCCATAAATAAGAGGAAAGTTACAAAATTACTTAGACCCAGTTAATTTTCACTAATTTGTCTGTACCACCAGATGGACCAATGTCCCTTTTCAAGATTGTATGGTTGTTTGCTTCAACTTACTGATTCTGTATGCAAATTGCATAAGAAACTCTTTTGCATTTGTTGTTACATTTTCCATCTTCTCACTAAGATATATTTTATACATTCATTTTGTAGCTAGAGACTTTAGAAGCTATTATTTGAGGTTTGCTAGGGCTACCTTAGTGCTTCCTCTCCAGTTTCATCCCTCCAAGACGTTTGATATCAGATCCACTTGTTAATCTTCTCCTGTCAGTATATAATCTCCTTCCTTCCCCTAATAACATCTGACTTATCATTCCTGCCCATACCATATGCATGCATGAACTAGATTCTTGGATTAGGCTTCCTTACATGGCTTTAAAGTAGGTATGTCTACATTTAGCCTTTCTCAATTAGGTATTGTTATGTGAAGTTAGTTTTTAGACCTAAAAATTTTTTAGCTTTTGTCCTTATTCCTTATCCCTTATCCTAGTCTCCAGCTTTCCGCTACCACTGCATTATAAGTATATTACAGATGATGAGCTAACAATACTCTTTAACGAACTAAACAATAGAATGCAAAATTCCTCCTTCATCAGTTACTTTAGACCTAAACATTCTATTATTTCTTTTAGTCAAATCCCATGTACTTTACAAGCTAAAGCTATTTTAAAAGCAATCTAGTCCCCTACTTATTCTTTTGATTTCGACAATATCATTGTAGTAAATCATTCCATTTCCTTGGTGCAGTTTGGTTACTAAGTCTTATAATTGTTCTCTAAATATTATAGGATACATCATACTTAAAGTATAGGTTCTTTAAGTTCTCAAAGCTTTTACACAAAATACATATTCCTTACACCACCTTAAATTTCTTCACCCTATCCATAGTTGATATGTGCTTAATTGATTATGAATTTATTCCATAACACTTAGTGATTATTGCTATGAAAATGCTTAAATACTCACTTTGACTCGTATGTGGTTTTAGGCACAATTCGGAAGCGAAAAAGCTAAAGTGAGTCAAAAGCACTATATTTGAGCCATTTCTGAAGATTCACAATCCTTCGTCTTCAAGGAGCAAGAAGAAGAAGATTAAAAGCAAGAGAAGACAAGAAAATGCCAAGAAAGATGAGATAAATGTTGAACACGTCAAAAGGAAGGATGAAGAAATAGCTCACGGCCATGCATGAGGTTGCATGGGCATGAGAGGTTGTCACAGTCGTGACAAGTGTGTCATATTACACACTAGTCAACCCCTTGACACACATACTCATGAGTGTGACACATTATGCACTGTAGCACCCCACTCTCATAAGGCATATTCTCGAGCATACCAACGGTATTTGAGAACATACTCTCTGAGGGTGGTGTGCTAGAACAGTCAAACAATCCTACTCATTGCAAATTTTTCACGCATTACACACATTACAAAAAAAACTACTAATCATTTATGGCCCATTTTATTTATAAACATTCTCAGTCACAAGTATTATAACAATAAACATATCATCAGAATTCCAGTAATCATTTGGGCCTATTACAATTACAAAACACTTCTAGTCATAAAGTCATTACACTTTACAATTTGCATAAACACTACACAATATTTGCGGAACACAATTTCAAATACAAAAAGACTGTAGACATATGCAGGTACAAACTGATTTCGACCTCTATCTCTTATCTGTATGCAGTGGTTATACTCCAATTAGTCTAACTAGGTATCCCGTGAACCTAAAAGATAACATTGTAATTTTGATGAGTTTTACGAACTTAGTGAGCGAACCATCCTCGATGGCTCACTCATATCACATAACATAAATCATTTATAAGCAATTCACATCATCACATAGGCACATCAATTCACTTATTCATCATATAGCATCATATATTACTTTATTCACTTATTTCACATCTCTCATTCAAACAATTCAAACAATTCATTTCAATCATTTATACTTACACATCAAATATATATGCAATGCTCATAAGACTCACTTTCAATTATTACGTTGTTGTGATCGAGTGTATTAACCGCCCTGTATCTATTGTGGATACAGGGCTCATTAATAACTGTCTTGTATCCGCTGGGGATACCGAGCTCATTATACATAGTGAACCTTTAGCTCTTAATCACTTTCTGAGCTTTAAGCTCTTTTTTGGTAGCTACTCTAGTCACAACTGTCTTTATCTGATCTTACATTCATGTAATGAAATGCATCAAATCCCATAAGTTCAATTAGTCGCTTTATTTCACTTTACACATTCACTTTCATATATCATCGGACCTAAGTCTGGCATTCAACAAATATGTTGAAAATCAATTATTCATTGCTCATTCACATTCAATGAAGTACTTTTAATATGTTCTCATTTATCAGACTCCTTGGACTATTAATGCTCGGAATTATCACAATCACATTCACATCAGTAATAAATCGATATAGAAATTTAAAACAAAGCAATCGATTAATATAAGACCATCTAGGTCAACTCACAGTACGCTCCATATTAGCATTTGCTTCCATAATCCAGAAACATTTAAATGCTGATGTTAAATCATGTGTATCAACTTCATGCAATACACACATTGTACATACATTACTAATTGCACAATCACATAAACATTCAATTGTACATATATATATATGTGTGTAATATATAATGCATGCTCAATTTGACTATTCTGGGTATGTTGCTTTAATCTCATATCTCAATTAATAGTTGTGATTTGCATCATGTTTCAAGGTTTAATTTGTTATGTATTAAGAGTTAATTTAAGTAGTGTGTTTAGGTTAGGATTGTGTTAGTTTATGTGTTTAAGTGTTTTTTATGGGTTAGTATAAGTCTTTGAGCTTAAATGTTATGTTTTTTAGGTACCTTGATGTGTTTGTTAGTATTTCAGGGCCAACAACGAAGAACGGAGAAGTTTCAGAGACTTTCAGGTTGAAACTACGACCTAATAGCCCACAATTGTGACAGAGACATGTAAGTCAGCCCACGATCGTGACAGAAAGACTCTGCCACAGGCCACGATCGTGACAGAGAGGTATGACGCAGGCCATGATCGTGGCATGTAGGGCCACGATCATGGCCTGCATCAGGCAGACGCGTAAACAAGATGAAAGTCATGTTTTGAGGGATTTTTTGGACCGTTTCGACCCCGAAAAAACCCTAGGACTGCCAAGGTATTTAAAGAACGTGAAGAATATAAAAGGGAGGAGCTTTTGCATCAGCCAAATTTTGAAACCCTAAAGAGCTTATTGAGAGATTGAGGAAGGAAATGAAGGAAGAGAGAAACGGAGAAGAAGCCTACGCGAAGTACTTCCCAGAACAGGAGGTTTCCCGTCGTTTCTACCTCCATCAATCCATTCCACTCGTATTTTCTGATTTTATTTCAATTTTATTGATTTATAGAATTGGGATATTCGTTGAGAATAGGATTTGTCGAATATTGATATTTGTCTAAACTCACCTTCGAAAATTTTGTCTTTAATATTAATGAAAGTTTATTTATTGCATTTTTATTGAATTATTTGTGATTCAATTTCTACTCTTAATAATTCGGTAACAAACTGAGAGGGTGAATCGAGTGAAAATCATTAAATTGCACTAACGAGAGTTAGGTAGTTTAATAGATTAAGAATTAAATCAAACCGATAAATTTGTGTTGAGAGAGATCTTGCATAGGTTTCGGTAGTTTATTGGACAACTTAAGATCTAATTTAGGTTTTGGGATAAATTGTGAATTGAGAGGTGACAATTTCTCATAATCTGATTAGGGGTAATAATTAGGGTAAATGATTATAACTCGAGAGAGAGTAATCAACCCTAGAACCTTAACGGTAATTCGATAAATTCATAATCAATTAGATTTTCATTAAAGTCGGATAAAAATCTCCTTTCTCTCAATTGGTAGTTTTTAGGTTATTTTGTGATTGGGTGAGCAATTGCTATTGTGTTTATATTTTTAGAATTTGATTATTGGAATTATTTGTGTGATTGAATTATTTTCTTGTTTAGTTTTGTTCATTGAATCATTTAGAATTAAGTTTTGCCTTAGATTTTAGGATTAGATTAACCTCCTAGTGGGATCGACACCTTAAGTACTACACAAACGACCCGTGTGCTTGCAGTAATATTGAGGTTAAAAATATTAAAACTTTGTCATATAGGAACCTGCGATCAAGTTTTTGGCGCCGTTGTCAGGGAGGCAATTAATTTAATTATATAGTTTAAGACGTTAGATTAGTTTTAAATTTTTGTTTTCGTTCTTTCGTTTTATTTCAGAAATCATGCTCTTGTATGAATACAAGAGTCACGAGAGGTTCGACTCATATAGCGAAAACGTTAGATTTAGATATCAATTGACTAGAACGAATCCTTAGGAAAGCTCGACGAGAAGAAGAAGAAGATATCGTGAAATCGACAATGGCCGAGGAGTTTCCACAAAATATGGACCACAGAGCGAACCAAGGACAGCAACAACAGACCCTGATGGACTTTATGAGGCTAGGGTTCAACGTGGCAAATCAAGGAATAGCTAGGTCGTCTGTTTAAGCAGCCTCATTTTAGATTAAACCAGCCCTTCTCAATATGCTCCAACAGAATGTGCAATTATATGGATTGGCAAATGAGGACCCAAATGCACACATCGTGAACTTTCTCGAAATCTGTGACACTTTTCAGTATCATCAGATGTTGGAAGATGCGGTCTGAATCAAACTGTTTCCCTTTACCCTTAGAGATAGAGCGAAGGCGTGGTACCATTCCCTCAACCCAGCCAACATCACGACGTGGGACCAATTAGTGTGTGCCTTCTTGGATAAGTATTTCCCATTGACTAAGACCACGAAGATCAACAAGGAAATCACCAATTTCTAGCAAAGTAACGGGGAATCAATCTACGAAGTGTAGGAGAGATATAAGGATTTGCAAAGGAAGTGCCCACATCACAATCTACCCAAGGAATTCTTGTTCAAACTTTCTACAATAGAGTAAACCCACCAACGAGAGGCACAATGAACGCAGCTGCAGGAGGATCACTAATGCGAAAGACAGTTGATGAAGCAGAAGAGCTGATAGAGGAGATGGCAAGCAACAGCTGTTTATGGACGAATGAGTGAGGTATGCAACTTATTACCTTCAGAGAGCAAAAAGAGTTCTAGCAGTCGACTACATGACAAAAATGCAGGCGAAGATCTACAACCTGACGCGAAAGCTTAACAATATGAAGGCTTTGTCTTCATCCCAGGTGAAGGTCATATAACTGAAGTGTGAGCTCTGTGGACAATTAGACCATGATAACATAAACTGTTGCTTGATGAAGGAAGACAATCAGGAGCAAGTAAATTATATGGGGGCGTAATATAGACGACGAGGGGGAAACAATCCCTATTCCAATACCTACAACCTTGGGTGGAAGAATCACCCTAACATCTCCTGGACGAACAACGCTGAAGGACAGTTCAGGCCTCAAGGACAATCAGGCTTCCAACAAGATAAAGCAAGCTCGATGGAATCAAAGTTGGATAAGATTTTGGATAAAATTGGAAGCATAGAGGACGCACATAGGAGGCTCGAGAGCAAATTCGAGCAAGTAATGAAGAACCATGCCTCGTCTATACACAATTTGGATGTCCAAGTAGGCAACTAGCAGACGCACATTATGTTGCTTTATGCCACAAATTTCCTTTCGAATACTCACTGTCTTTGATGCTGGAAAATATTTTTCCAAGAATAGTAGTTTCATCTCTATACATGTGTTTACACTCCCAACAGGTAGATCAAACAACTAGTCCTTTGCTGCATCTTTAAGTGAGAATGGAAAAGTACTCAACACGATTTGCTCGTTTGTCACCCTTAGAGGATTAATGCTTAGACAAACCACATCGAGCTCCTTGAGATGCTTATGCGCATCCTCACCTGTAAGGCCATAAAAATTAGGTTGCAAATGTATTCATCTAGACTTAAGTTCAAAGGTAACATGCTCAGCAAAATTAGGAAATATAATGCATAAAGCCCTTTGGGTTAAATCTGGTGCAGCCAACTCCCATAGTGTTCATGGATTTGCCATTGTTTCTTTAAATCCAAATGCTTGTTCTACTCTTGGAGTTATTCTTGCTTTCCTTCGTAACCTCCGCAATGTCCTTTCGATCTTCGGATCAAGTTGCTCAAGTTTTCTACGAGGAGATTTAGTCAATTCTATACACCAACATTAACAAACGTTTAAAAATTAACAAATAACGAAAAGAAACAATTATAAAGAAATATATACACAAAACACCAACTAAAATCAAAAATGAAAATTGAATCACCACTCCCCAGTAACGGCGTCAAAATTTGACAATGCGTGTCGAGTGCACTGTAAAATTTACCTAATTCTGCATACTAAAAATTTGTAGCTATGGTGAGTTAGGATCATATCTACAGGGAATGTTCGGTTAATTCTCGTAATGAAAATAATCAATGCAAAGGAAATAAAAGGGGGTTTTGAGTTTGAAGAAATTGAGAAAATAAAGTAATCTTAAACTAACAAGAACAAATTATAGAAAACAATAAGAAACGATAAAAGTGATGAATATGTGTGAAATTCAGTTCTCGAATCAATCTCAGCCTACACATGATTAAACATCTTTCATTGTTGTAATGCTTTCACATGTCTCCTAGAACTATTGGTCGTAGACTAACAAAAAGCTCTGTTAATCCCATTTTTTCCTTAAGTTATATTTAATTAAGGTACGATAGTTAATTAAACCTAATTACTGAATAACCTAGAATACATTCTCTAGATTTAATTGGGTAGTCGCATTACGAAATGGAAAACAAACCAATCTAAGCAACAACCACATAAACTCGGGTTATTTAACCTAGGTTAAGTTCTCCTTAATGATTTGAAACCATTAGTTGCCACAAATGAATCTCAACGTAACAATTGTGGATTATATTACGTATTCTAGCAATGAATCCAAATACAATGATTACGGATTGTATTAACGATTATAACAATGAGTTCACAATATAAACAATCTAACAATAATGAGAGTACAATTATCCATACATGAATACCCAAATTAATTAAGCAAAAAATAACCTAAACAATTCCAAGAGAGAGATCCAACATTAAACAAAGATAAGCTAAACTTAACCGTACATCCTAAGCGTCGATTTCACCTTTGCACCGATATCAAGAAGTTAGCCTTCCATCTTTTTCATCAAATCCAAGGAGTAGCCTCCGTCGCCTCCATCCGTGTTGAAAATTGAAAAGAATTTTTGAAAAATGGAGGTGTTTTTGTTTCTCTCTGTTGCTCCCCCTTGTCCGCTGTCACAACTTATTCCTTTTTATAGTAAAATCTAAGGACATATGGAACCTCTCACGACTGCATGAGAGTGGTCTCACGCCCATGAAGTTGGTTGCACGGTCGTGAAATTGCTCATAACCATCTCTACTTCCTTGCTTTGTTCTTAACTTTCACACTCTTATCTTGTCTCTTCTTTTAATCTTCTTCTTCTTCTTGCTAAAACGAGCATGGCTGCGAAGTTGGCCCTAGCCAATACCATTCTGCATACCGATTACCGAAACAAAAATAAAATTCAAAGTCAAATCTTTGAGGGCATATTTGACTTAGCCATCAAAGCCTAATAAGATATTTGGTAACGGAAATAAAATCAGTTCGAAGCAGAAGCAAAATATATACGCCAGTCATGGGTTTGGAATCATCAGGACAAGTAAAAAGTGGGAGAAGGATCGAAGAAACAAATGATCAGCAAGTGACCCAAAATCATACCAATGAATCACCAATGACTCCGCTCCAGAAAAAGAACCGCAACCAAAACGCGCAAGATATTCAAATCGACCGCTACATCGGAATTACATATGGCATGTCAATTATTATAATTTATTGTGGAACTTGAGTGGAGTGAAAACCACTTTCATTATCGCACTTAACTTTTTATTTTTTTTTTGCATTAATGCTGTACAAAAGAAGGAAGAAAGCATAATTAGAAATTTGAAAAAAATTCCAAAACCGAGGGAAAGAATGGAATTCATACCCATTAATAATATCAAGTATCTCAAACTAGATTCCTCTTTTAACTCTTGGCGAATGAAGACAGTCTTTCAATTACCATAACAATTACAGCAACCCAATTGTCAATACAGACTAAAACTACCACCTTTACAAACTCATTCATCCAGTCTTTCAATTACCATAACAATTACAGCAACCCAATTGTCAATACAGACTAGAACTACCACCTTTACAAACTCATTCATCCATCTAACTTAACAACCCTCAACACTTTCAAAACATCTAACCACCAAAACCATACAGGGTTCTGCCCTGCCTCTTGAGAGCATACACCACATCCATGGCAGTCACAGTTTTCCGGCGAGCGTGCTCTGTGTAGGTCACAGCATCTCTGATCACATTCTCAAGGAAGATCTTCAGTACGCCACGAGTCTCTTCATAGATCAGCCCACTGATACGCTTTACCCCGCCTCTGCGAGCCAGGCGGCGAATTGCTGGCTTGGTAATGCCTTGAATGTTATCACGGAGGACTTTTCGGTGACGCTTTGCCCCTCCTTTTCCCAAACCCTTTCCTCCCTTTCCACGCCCAGACATTTTTCAGATCAGAAAGCAATCTGAAAAAAGTTTGTAAATCATTACATAATAATTGCCTGGGTGGTAGGAAAATTGAAGTGAAGCAAGTGAATGAACATCCCAATTCAAACATAGACAACGAACTAACAAAAACCTAATCCTTGTCAAATCCACCAATATGAGTGCGTAAGATAACACGAAGCATCAGTACAAATGTTAAAATGTAAGAATAAAGATTAACAAAACTTGGGTAAAACCAAAGGAAAAACTGGGCTAGTCTGGCATCCAGCTCCGAAATCTAGGAAACCCTCATAAAGAGCATCATGCAAATAAGTCTATATACTAGCCAATGAAACTGGAACTCATGCACCGACTACTAACTCAAAAATCAAAAAGCTTTAGCTAAGAGAAAGAGTAGTATAGTACCTCAATCACAAGCTTAATACGTCCTGGGGAAAAAAGCAGTTTGATGCGTACCGAGGAACTCGTGGATATGTATTTATTGAAGGAAGCACAACAGCGAGGGGTTTCAGGCTCAATCCGTGCAAATGATTTGGTAGAGTGTTTCAAGCCGTCAAGTACTGAGCCAACGGCTGAGAATCTAGGTTCAGGATCGATGACATGGCACGTGATTTCTAATACCCGAAGTAACAATAGCGTTCTTCTGTTTTTTTGAAGAATCTAACTATTAAAATTAAATTTATGTCTTGGATTTCATGGATGAGAATTTACATGTAACCAAAATAAAGTTCGACTTCAATTAATTGGAACTCATATCAATATATAGTAAACCATACTTACTGCATCCTTCCATCTCAAGTACACATAGAGTTTTCTTTTCTTGTTATATTTTATAGTTTCTTTAACATCTTCATTTCAATCTCTTGGGTTCCAACTTATGTTAATTACATATCCAAAATAATTTGTTTGTTTCTTTTACAAACAAGTCCAAACCGTTTAAATCTTTAAATTATCCCCACATGTTAATTTATTTTCCATTTGAATTTTAAATTAGTCCAAAAGACCCTCTTCCTTACACACTTACCTCATGCACACAATATATAATCATTTAATTACCTCCCCTTATAATTTTGAACTATCTTATACGTTTACTAGGGATGACAAATTGATTTGGAATTAACTCGAACTGAATGGGATTTAGCTCAGCTTAATCAAATTCGAATATTTCAACATTTTAACTAAAACGTCAAAAATGAAGATCGAAATTTAAGTCACCCAATCATTCAAGTCAGGCTCAAAAAAGAATAATAATACAAGTTTTAACGAACTTCAAATTAAACTTAAGTCGAAATTAAAAAAATCATGTCAAATTCTAATATTGATAAACTTGGACATCATGTTCAGCAACAAGTGAAAAAAAGAGTGTATTTAGTTAAAATTAAAGATTTAAAATTTTATCAATTAAGCTTGGAAGTTTTTATTTTAATTTATTAGTTTAGGAATTCTAATTTTTAATTTATTTGAGATTTTGAACGTAAGAATTGAAGTTTAGGATTTTAAATTTTGAATAAAAAATTATATAAAATGCAATGAAGTGACTATTATCCAATCAACATTACCGTTTTAACTCATAAAAGCAATAAATTGCTTAACTTTAAAAAGGGGATGTAGTCTTTAAAATTTTTTTTTGTTTGTTTAAATTCTAACTCAAAATAAAAATGTAAAAATTTAAAACTAATAATTATTATGTTTTTAAATTTTCAATAGATTAAATTCAATATTATTTTTCAAAGTCAAAAAAATACAATTTTTTATTATAAGTAAAAGATGACTAATTGGTATTAACATAACTCAAATCCTAATTTGAAACTCAATTAAAAGTTAGAACTCAAAAATTTAATAAACATAATTTAGATACAGTTAATTTTAATAAACTTGATTTAGCAATGACTTAGATTTTTCTACTGAGTATACTATCTTAAAATATAGAAATAAATAATTCTATTGCTTCAACAATTATATATGGTGCTTTTCCAAGATTAGTTACAATATAATTCAAGCTAAAAGTCCAAATTGAGGTTTAATCTTTTTGAGTTTGATCAATTTGAGACTTAAACTTGAAACCTGCTCAATGAAGAGCTAAAATTTCACGAGTCTGATCAATTAAAGACGTTTTGGATGAAAATTAGAACATATTTACAGGCGTCGTTACAATGTACAACGTAGCACCATTACTATTGTTTTAAATGCCACGTTTAAAAGAGTAAAAGCTTGTGTGGTCTTTTAAGTTTAACCTTAGATGTTAGTAAATTTGGTAAAGTAAAAAGAGAAACCCTAGAAGTAAAAGTTACAGAAAACTCTAAATTTTCCATTGTCTTCCCTCTTGGACGCATCTTCACCGTCGGCCAATCCACGCTCCAGTCTTCATGAAAGGATTGCCACGCATCAAAACCATCGCCCGATCCGCGATTCTTCATTCGTTGAACTAATATCTTACATGGTTGATGCATCTTCAACGTCGCTCGATCCACGTTCCAGTCTTTATTGAAGGGGTTGATTTGCCTGGTTCACGCATCATCTCTTGAAACTAAGGTAAATCCTAGAATTAAGTATTAGCCATTATACTTAAGAGCTGTAAAACATTTGATTCTGAGAAGTCTGAGGTTAGAGATGTCTGAGGTTAGAGCGGTAAAAAGAAGAAAGTGCAAAGGTTAGAGTAGTTTGAGGAAGATAGTATGAATGAGATGGGCAGAAGCAAACTGGTATTAGTTTCATCTTCTACCAAAAATGGTCAAGAGCATTCACCGAACCACTATCAAATTCTAGCAGTGACCCATTCTGTAACCTCAGATGCTAAAGAAAATAATCGAAAACTTCAAGTGCGAAATGTTTAAAGAAGTTGCATATTAGTATACCCTTCATATATATTGAGTAAGTTTGAAGAACACTACAAGAAAATAGTGAGTTAGCGACGGAAAATACCGACAGAAATGACAAATATTCCGTCGGTATTAAACATTACCGACGGAATATACTGACAGACAAAAATGTTGGAGATTCGGCCGTAGCTAACCTTATCGACAGAAAATTAACTTTCCGTCGGTAAGTTTACCAACGGAATAAAATGACCGTCGGTAATTTCAACTGAAAAGTTACCGACCGTCACACCTTTTCCGTCGGTAAACTTACCGATGGAAAGTTAATTTTTCAACGCCAATTTTACAGACGGTAAGTTGCTAAACCGTATATAAATTTAGCATCGGAATATTTTTAATACCGTCGGTAAAGTTACTGTAACATCCCCTCACCTATGGGAAGGGTAATATGGTAAATGGGAACGGGTTAGGAATGGTTAAAGTGTTTTGCTATGTTCATGCATTCATTTATGCACATGAATAGCAAATAATGAACTTTTGCACATGTAAATGATTGTACATGCATTCATGACATTTTCCCGGTATAGTGTGAATAAATGTGATTTATAAAAAACATGCTTTGTGTGTGTAGAATCTGTATTGGAGAGGGTAATTGGGGGTTTTCTAATTTTTAG
>JANQAP020314252.1:0-17727 GCA_026874005.2 Erythroxylum coriaceum | reverse complement strand
TTCCTCTTCTTTTAATTTTACTTATATTTGATGTTTATCAGTTTATGTTAAATTCTATATATGTAATGTAATTGTAATTTTTTTTGTTTCAGGTTTAACTTTTACTTAATTGTTTTCTCGTTATAAATTCTTTTCGTAAATTGTAATAGTTAAGGATATTTATTGTTTCTTTTATTTATGTCACTTAGAATAAAATTTGCACTACACAAAATTATTTGGTTTGATTGATTTGGCAATCATATTTCTACTGCAAACGTAAGAGTGAAAATTTGATCAAGGAAATGTAGGTTTCGAAGTATATGTATTGGTCATAACACTGGCATTGGTGATAGTAATGAAATGTGATAATAAAATTTCTTTTATTTATAAAACAATTTAAAAAAGGCTAAGTGGATGTGTATTGATGTTTGTACTACTGGTTATAATCACGATTTTCCAATCTAGTCTGCACCCACAAATAGCAATAATGTTAGTTCTGAACTGTCCTATAGTACCTAACAAAAGAAACCGATACTAAATTAGGCATACAAACACCTAAGTTGCGAAAGGCTTACAATTGGAATAATTTCCCAGCCCCACCCACTTCTCACCACTACAAGCCTATATCACCCAGTTTGTCATAAAAGCAAAATCAAGTGCCTATGTATGTTGATTTTGACACCCCTTTGACTGGAATGATATTGTTCGAGCCTCTACCATCAAATTCAAGTTACTACTATTGGAGTCTTACAATGCTATGATAGACTTATGTAATCAAACTTTACGGTTAAGAGAAGTGCTGGAATTCTATAAGATATCAGATGTAGTAAATGTCACAGTTTCTTTTTTACTTTAACAGCTAGACTAGATATTACTATCAGAAACTCCCACAAGCTTAATAACAAAGTTTAAACAACTAAAAAGATGATTTAAGACCCATTTTACCATCAGTTGAGCAAACCATATGACTTAGTAACTTTGTTTCACAAAAAAGTAGTCAAGATCTTTTGAGGTTATGTAAGACAATTTAGCCTTAAAGTCACTCAAATACTCAATCTCAACATCTCCATACAGATTTCACTTAGATTATAGCTATGATACTGAAAATTTCAAGAACCTTAGGTGAGCCATCGGCACTAAGAAAAATTTCTTCAAAGATCAGAGAAGTCTAGACATTGGTCAAGGACCCTAGGTTAGAGGTGAGGAGAATGAAAACCTACACAAGTCATCAACATGATTATCAAAGAATACAGTAATTACAACAAATCTCAATTAAAAACGTAATCCTAAAATAGTCAAGTAGACATCATAAAAGTTAAAATCAAAAGAAAACAAAAGGGAAGACATAATTTATTTGACAAAGAGAAAATGTTAAGCCATTAAAACCCTCAAGAAGATGAAATGCTCATCTAAACAAATATTACAAATTTTCAAATGAAATGAATCCTAGTAGATTATAGCTATTTTAATATTCTTTTTTGTGGGGCTTTTAAAGTAATGGGACTAGAGTTGCAACTACTTTCAAGACAATGCTACATGGCTTCAAAAACAATCCACTGAAACTAATGGACATCAAAGAATGGACCCTAATTTTATGGTGAATGAAATTAGGATGAAAATTGTAGAAGAAATCTATAAGTTCAAGTTGAGGAGGTAAACCATAATAAGCTACTAGGGATAGGAGTCAATATAGATGAAGAGGCGAACCATTTTAAATCAGCACTAAATTTAGGACCATTTGGTCATACTTCTACTTTCGCCTCTTCATCTTATATATAAAAAAAATTATTTAGTCGAGATTTTTAATAAAAATCTAAAACAAATTTATTTGGTTGAAATTTATAATAAAAAATAAAAACAAAATTTTATTTAGTTTCATTGTCCTATTTTTAGCTTTATTCTCATTATACTATTAGATGTTAATATAAAATTTTGATTTACCTCATTTCTTAATATATCCAAATGTAAATTTAAATTAATTAATTCTTATTATTATTAGAAATAAAAAAGGAATGAATATTTAATATAATTAGAGAAATTTACACATCAATTTTATATAATAAGAGTCCAATATAAAACATAAATTTTACATTAACTCATTCTAACTAAATAATAAAACATATTTATCATGCATCAATGCTTTAAAACATAATAATAGTATCACTTACAAAAAGCAACATAAATTAACTAAAAACTTCATTAATATTATCATTTCACATTTATCTAGCAATTTCATCCTACTTCCTAGACATACTCTCAAGTTGTGCTAGAGTGATATTATACTCCACTTGATGACTTATATCTTCATTTGCACTTTTCAAAATTTGCTCTTCATTTTTAGTATAACCATTAAACAATTCATCTTTTTTTCCATGCAACTTGATAAAATTATATATAATACAACAAGCAATAATGATGTATTTTTTGTTTCTTCATATCATAACTAACATATTCGAAAGTATAGAGAATCTTACTTTTAGAATTCCAAAACATCTTTCAATAAGATTTCTCATTGAAGAATGCTTGTAATTGAGCAATTCTTATGGACCTTGTGGTCTTCCTCTATAATCTTCTAAATGATATTTGTCACCTTGATATTATGAAGGACATCCATACATATTTGTGTAGCTTAAATTAATCAAATAAAACTTACCTAAATATATAAAGAACAAAATATTAACAAAAAGTTAATAAAATTAATCAAGATTATGATATTTATTTAAAATAATGTAATTCCTTATAGAGGAATATAAAATTGATTTGCTAGAACTTTTTTAAGTAAGTAATTCATTCAAAATGTGGAATAAGTACAAAATGTCTCAAAAGAACAACTCTAAAAATTGGAGTTAGTATATAAATCAAATTAAGTTGCTAGATTTGTTACTATTTCCAAAAAAAAGTCACGATTCATTTACAGTACCTTTACATCCAATCATTACATATATGAAATACATGTCAAATGAGCAACAACATATAATATTTTAGGTTCAATCAATTCTTTTACCTCTAGATGATATTTTTTATTAGTTGAAACATGTGGATCAATATGTATACCATCTTTTTATTCTATGCAATCTTAAAAAATAAAATTATATTATTAAAATGAATAATTAAATAAAAATATAATGAAAATAGTAATGAAATATTCGAACATACCTGAAAACATGAAGAGTATTTTGAATTATACTAAATCATAAAAGGTGTACCAGTAAAGGATGATGAAATAATGACTCTTTTTAAATGACTATTAATTGAATGTAAGGCTTTGTGAAAAAACTTTGAAATTATCCGAGTCATATTTAGAAAATGCCTTATATTGACTTTAGTTGTGTTACTATAACTTATCATCATTAAGAAAACTATAATATATTCCTCCATAATCAAATGACTAGTTGGCACTAGGCGTTCAAAACTTTTCAAATCATTACAAAAGCTCAAGAAAAGTGTCTTGCTCATTCTTAAGTTCTCATAAGTCGTTATAAGATTCTCATTCAAAAATTTCAATATCCAACCAAGACCTTATAGAGCATAATTTTGTTTATGTAAATGAAAATATTCGACAATATCTAATCATGTCATTATAAAACAAAAGTTTTGTATGGTTACTTGTGTTAATGAAAACATTCCCTCTCTTCCCCAACTAGAAAAATAATAATTGTCTTCATTATTTTATCATCTGAATCTAATTCAAAATTCAATAACGAGGCCATATATCTAAAATACCAACATGAAATATTTAATAAACACATTAAAATATAAATGCTAAAACCATTTTGAAACACCAAAACATATAAAGTAAGTTTAAGAATTTTATATCAAACATTCGATCAAAAGGTTTATAAAAATATTCATACAAAATATGAAATTAAAATATTAAAACTATGTAATATTTTTAAATATAAAGGTGCCTAAACCAATAAGTTCAATGCGCAATAACATGAAAATATAACTAAAGAGACATAATGCTATCCATCTTCCTAGAATCTTCCATCTTCATAAAAATATCCCTGAAAAATGGAGAATCATGTCAAGCCTTCACTGTTTTTCCATATTGTACACCTAACACTCAAATTATGTAAGAAATTTAAACATTCCATCATTTTATTATCTCTTTATAAATTGACGAAGATTCAATTCTATTCTCTATAGCGGATGATATTGCCACCATTTTCTTCTGAAGTAATTGATTAATTCTTTCCAACTAGTTGTAAGCAAGACATTTTCTAAAATGCTAGAGCATATATATATTTTGTCATCTTCTTCTTAGGAGATTTTTTTAGAAGGAGAACTTACAACTTGATCTTCTTTTTCATTGAATGAACAAACTTCATCAACATTAATTTTACATTCCTCTTCTACACAGGTTGATGAAGATTTAGTTGATGGATATATATGCAAACTAGTTGTAGTAGTATCTTCAAAAATATATCATAAGTTTAAAAATTCTTTACGTCTTTTTTTTCTTAAATCTATGAGCTATTTTGTATACATAAAATGACAAAAAAAAGTACACATGGAAAAAATTGTAGTATGATATATCACTAAGTTTTCAACCTACCAAAAATTATGACCTTTGAGATGATATTCATTCACCTATTTGATCCATAATACTTTTTATCAATGAAGAGTCTCTATATTCTTTTTGCATAAGAGCACCTTTCGTATATGAGATTGGAATAATGCCTAACACTTCTTAGTTCTTTGGTATAGTGAGATCACTGCATTTAACATTGGCCTTTTAACATTTTTTTATTTTCCCATACTACAAGAATGCTTTTCGAATCATGTCAATTTCTTTGTTAACTCATTTAGTCAGAACAACATGTGCAGACCAGTGGATGTGTAAGCTATTTAAGTCTAAAGTAATGAGTGTCAGTCTAGCTGCAGTGGAGAGGAATCTATTTGCCATGCATTGATCTTGTTTTGATCTTCTCAATCAGAGGAAAGAAGCCTAAAAGCTTGGGTTAGAACTCCCAGATATTTGAATGGAGGGGAATGCAATGAAAATCTTACATTGTTTCTAATTTCCTCTTAGTTTCCGACATCTAAGGATATGTATAAACTGCTTTTGTCAACATTCACCTTGAGTCCAAACCATTCTGAAAATATGTGTAAAATGTTTAGAAAGATGCTGATAAAATGGTTATTTGCACTACTAAGAAGCATTAGGTCATCATCATAAATCAAGTGAGATAATTTAATGTATCTACACTTATAGTGATATAGAAATCTGCCATTGCATTCAATGAGTTTAGAGATCATTATGAAAATCCCTTCCGTAGCTAAAGTGAAACAGGTAAGGGGAAAAGGGATCCCTTTGCCTTATCCCTTTAGCATTTATGAAGGGTATAAATGGAATGCCATTGATCAAGACATTGAAAGAGGTAGTTTGAAAGCATTCCAATATCTAATTCCTGAACTTGAGTGGCAGACCTATTGCTTGCAAGTAATCTTTTAAATATCTTTAGCTGATTATGCCATAAGCTTTGAAAAAAATCTATTTTCATCAAGTAGCTTTTAATATTCTTACCTGTTTTGTACCCTCCTAATAGCTCATGTAGAATGAGAATGTTATCTCCAATATTTCTCTTAGGTAAGAAGGCCTCCTGAGTAGGATTTATAACTTCTTTCTGAACTAATTTAAGCTTCATAACAAGTAGCTTAGCAACAACTTTGTAAATTGTTGTACAACAGGAAATGGATCTTAACTCTGTTATGAAATAGGGGTTTTGCTTTTTAGGTATAAGTCATATATAGGAGTGATTTACTTCGTTAACCATTTTGCTAGAGGAGATGAGCTCTAAGATAGCTTCAGTAAATAGGTTCCCTATAATCTCCCAAGTTTTCTGAAAAAATAATATTGGAAAACCATATGGTCCTGATGAATTTGATGTATGTAGGCTGAAGAGAACTTCCTTAATTTCTTGAGGTGTAAATGGGGTAATTAATGTGTCTTTAAGAGTTTGGTTTTGTGTATCCTCAAGTATATCTTTCACAATGAAGCCATGCTATCAACTTTCTATTATTCCCATTAGTTTTGAGAAGTAGTTTCTGACTAGTTTGATCAAATAATACTATTCTGTGATGACATTTCCCTGATTATCTTGCAATTATGTTATGGTATTTTTGTTTCTTCTTAAAAGAAGATATGCATGAAAATATCTAGAGTTGAAGTCACCATCTTTTATCTAGTTCAATCGAGCTTTCTACTTTAATATGAGTTTTGGAAAGCTAGTTCCTCCTGATATTCCTTCGGTCACTTGGTTTCAGTATTTCTGAGATCATAAGTTTGAGGGTGATTATAGCAGGCTGCCTAAGCTTCTTCCAACTTCTTCTTAATATTAATGAGACTTTGATTATTTATTCTAATAAAAGCCTTGATTGCATTCTTCATTGATTTTAACTTCTGTAACAGTGATAAGTTTTGTACCCCTTCACTTCTATACTCTAACATCTATTTATAATCTCTATAAATCCTTCCATTTGTGTGACCATATTAAAGAATTTGAATGGTGCTCCATATTTGATCGGTTCAATAATCTTTGTATAAGGATATACAAGTGATCTGAAAACACATTATCTCCAAAGTGTACATATGATTGCGGGAACTTGCACATCCAGTTTTGATTCACAATTGCTCTATCTAGTTTCTTCCTGATCAACATTTGTCCTTATTACTTATTTGTCCAAGTAAAGAGCCTTCCTATTGATCTTAAATCCACCAAATTCACCTTTTGGAAAAGATGAGTTAGTTCTCCACTTACCTATTTTATATCTGATTCTGCCTTAACTTCATTAGAACTTAGAGAGTAGTTAAAATCCCTAGTAGCTATCCATGGAGTCTACACTCTAGCTTGAATTTGTTGCAGGTCAGACTATAATTTCTCCCTTTGAAAAGCAAAATTTGAAGCATACATGAGAGTTACTTCAAAGGCAGGAAACTTACCTTTAATGTGACAATTTAGATTTAAAAGTTTCAAAAGAAGGAGTAATACCAACATTTATCAAATGGGAATCAAGAAGATTTAGGTGGACACAATATTTTATTTTACAGAATTGGATCAGATCATTGGAATCAATTTGAAATTTAGAAAAATAACCTAGTATGATCTTAAGTAAGGGCACAGTTAGTAAGCATCGCAATTTCCAGAATTCAAATCTATAAGAGAAAAAACGTGTTTAAATTTGTTAAAATCTTATCCTAGCCAAATTTGGGTGGAAATTAATAAAGTTATGATCTAGGGAATCCAAAGAATCACAACAAAAAGAATTTGACATGAGGTTCAATGGCTATAAATAGAGCCAAGGTGAAGGAGCCAAACATTCATATTTTCCATTTGTATTTTTTATCCTTTTACAAAAATCCTTTTCCCTCTTTTTATTAGATGTTAGAGTAGTCTTTCTTAATTAGATGTTAGTCAAAGTTATAGCCATTGTCAGATAATTTTCTTTAGCTTGGTTGAAGGAAGTAGAATCCTTTTAAAACCTTAAAATTGGGAGGAAATTGGGTCTTAGTGTTAATTGTTTCATTTATTCATATATTGAATTGCTTGTTTATTCTTTTATTTTATGATCATTTTGATTAATTTCTAATGTATGTGATTAGTCCATTGATTAAAATGATCATTAGAAGTTTTAATTTGTTGTATTAGAAATTATTACCTTTAGGAAAAGCATTCAACTAGATTAAATACAACCACAAATGTGTTGTTATCTTGCTTCAATGGTATTTCTTTTCTTAAAACTATTATTTAATTAAATTTTTTATCATATCTAAGGTTTTTAAATATAAGGCTTAATTGAATTACATATTTCTGTAATTCAATTAACTAAGCTTAAGGAAAGACATATATTTAAATATCACATCGAGTATATGTTTGATGAAAAAAATATTTTAGGCTGATGATTAGTTGTGGTTTTAAAATATGGGACCAACTATAAACCAAGGTTTGTTTTATTGTTAACTCTTATTTTATTATTCATTTTATTCTCTTTTTTACATAATTCCATATTAAAATAACCCCTATTTTATTAAGAATTTTGTTTTGTAACGATTTACAAAACAAAATTCCTTATGGGTCGACTCTTACTGATTGTAGGAATTTAGGAACTAATTTAGGGTACAGATGAGAGTTCCACCAAATTTTAAAGTCGTTATTAGGAATAATAAGTTTGTATGTTCATTATGAGATTTTTAAAGGAATCTGGTTTACAATATAATCTAAAGATCGAAAGGATTATGAAAAAGTTAAGGAAAGAAATAAAGATTAAAAAATAGCACAACGCTACAATTGGTGAAACGATATAAATCATGGAAAACAACCAAACACTAAGAATTTGTTGAATTAGATTTGAACCAACAATCTCACAATAATATTTCCTAATTTCAATGCATACTACTTTGAATTAAATATGATTTAATTCATTTGTTGCCAACTTTTTGTGATACTACGAGTGAGGATCCAAATAAGCATCTTCAAAAGTTCCATGTTGTGTATACAAGAATAAGGTCTAATGCATTACCAAAATCAAATCAAATTAAAGGCTTTCCTATTCTCCTTGAAAGACAATGCCCAAGATTGGTTATATTATTTGCCATATGTTAGTATTACTATATGGAACAAAATGAAGAAGTACATAAGCAAAATGAAGAAGCAATTTTTTGGGGAAAAAAAACTTTCCAGCTTTAAGATTGCAAACATTTGAAAGGAGATTTATAGCATTCATGTCACTATACAAGTATTAGGAATGTTTCAAAATGTTGTGGCCTAGATATCCACACCACTAAATTAATAAATAACTTCTAATTTAGTATTTTTATGAAGGACTTCTACCAATTGAAAGGATTATCATCGACACTGCTACTAGAGGAGCACTTGTTGATAAAACAACAGATGAGGCATATGTATTGATCATTAATATGGCATCCAATTCCTGATAATTTAGTGATAGGACAGACCACTTAGCTTGACGAGTTAACGAGGTAAATGTTTCTTCTTTTGAAAAATGTATGGATAATTTTACTGCACTTATTCATTAATTGGTTGTAGGAAAAATGGAAATAGCAAAGGTTTATGGAATATATTTGGTAATGAGACACCCAACCAATATATTTCTATCCTTATAAGAAGATTCAATAAAGCAAGAAAATGTAGTTAGAGGTTTTCTAGGACAACCTTAACACCAATACAACCCATATTCAAACACCTATAACCCCAGTTGAAGGGACCATCCAAAATTTCAATATGGTAATGTACCATTAAATTAACATGTAGCTCATTTTCAACAATTCAAGCCACCCCATCCTCAGAGGTAGTTACAACATACTCAAATATTCAATTCAGATATGTCGTTTGATGAAATATTTAAAAATTTGGCTATTAACACTTTGAAATTTTAGTAAGTGACATATAAATTTCAGCTAAAAACTTATTCAAGTTTAAGAAACGTAAAGACTTAAGTGGGATAAATGGCCAATACCTTTAACTTCTTAGAGAACCAAAATAAAACAAATTACCAACCAAAATGTTGATAAATCCCATTGAAATTGCAAGTGCTATGTTATTAAGAAGAGGTAAGGAGGTAGGTCTAAAACTTGAGGTTAATATACACCAAAAGAGGCCAAACAGAGATGAAAAAACACATTTTAACATTTGACTTGGCTAAATCGAAATCCAAGGAAGGTAAGTCTCCTTTTATGAGCGATTTTAAGCTTGAACCTCCATTTTTAAAAGATCTAAGAGACGTACACAAAACTGAAATCATTATTCCAAAAATCTGAGGTCAATATACCCTTATTTGATACCATAAAGCAGGTGTCAAGGTATGCAAAATTTTTGAAAGAAATTTTCGTAACCAAAAGAAAAAAAGTTGAAAAGAATTGAAAAAATCAAAGTTAATGAAATTTTTTTAGCAATAATTCAGAAAATCTTCTAGAAAAGTGTAAAGACCAAAGTATGTTTCTCATCCCTTGCACTATTGGTAGTATTAAGCAATGTTTTCAAAACCGAACTAGACATCGAACTGGTCAAAGAAAAGGTTTAAGGTTTAAAAGTTCAACCAGTTTTAAACCACTATAAAACCGATATATAATAAATAAGAAGTAAAAAATTATAAGAACAAGTAAAATATAGTATAAAATAAAATATTTTATTAAAATAAAAATGCATTAATAATGTCTATTAATATGTAATGAACTTATAATAAATCTAATAATTTAAATTAAGATTGAATCTAATATAAAATTCAAAATAATAATAAAATAAAATTTTTATTTTTATATTATCATTTATTTAAAGACTAATAAAAGTTGCAATAAGTTTAAAGAAAGTCAATAAAAAAGACTCTAACTTTATTTTAACTTTTTTCGAATATCCTTCAAACATACTTCTTTTATAGTTTAAATATTATATTTTAACACATGTTTAATTTATCTTAAGCAAAATTGCTTATATATACTAATTAATAATTCAATTTTTAAAGCAAATTCATGATAAAAATAATAATTAGTTTTGAACACTAATAATTTAAATTTTTTAATTAAAGTATAAAGAGATAAATAAAGAACCTAAAATTTGATAAATATAATTTATTAATGAGATTAAATAAATAAAAATAGTAATTTCTACTAAGGGAATAGAGTCTGACAAAGCAAAAGTTGATATTATTCAATCCTTACCTTACACTGTGAATATTCGATAAGATTGTTCTTTTCTTAGACATACAGGTTTTTATAGGCATTTCATAAAGAATTTTATGCATATTGCATACTTTTTATGCAACTTATTGTAGAAAAAAATTAGTTTTGAGTTCAATGAAAAGTTCAAGGCTACATGGAAAATCTGAAATGACTTTTGACAACTACACTAATAATCCAGCCACCTTATTAGAACTTACCATTTGAGTTGATGTATGACATAAGTGACTATACGGTAGAAGTAATTTTATGGCAGTATGTAAGAAAAAAATCCCTTATGTGATTTATTATTATTCATCTATAACACTAAATAAAGCCTAAAGGAACAATTCCACTATAGAAAAAGAAATATTGGTAGTAGTTTTCGCATTTGAGAAATCTCACTCATACTTGTTAAGTACTACAATCATAGTATTTTCTGATCATGCAGCATTTAGGTACTTAATGATAAAGAAATAAGTGAAATGGAGGTTGATGAGATGGATCATTTTATTAAGAAAATTTAGCTTAGAAATAAAATACAAGGTCATGATTGAAAAAAAAGTACTAGATCATTTAAGTTGCCTACTCTTATCAAATCAAACATATTGTTAAAAGAAGGATTTCCAAAAGAACTCTTATCTTTAACAAGATCAAAGCTACCTTGGTAAACTCTCATTGTTAATTTTTTGGCCTTTAACATGTTTTATGCAAGTCTTTCTAAAGAACAGAGAAACAAGGTTAGAGCTGATACAAAGTGTTATTTATGAGATAACCCTTACTTATGGAAACATTGTGTTGTTTAAGTATTAAGAGAGTGAGTGCCTAGAAGTGAATTTTCTTCTAACCTAACCTTTTGTCATTCTAAAGTATACAATGGGCATTTTAGTGCCAAGTGGATTATAAGAAAGGTCTTATAATGTATTTTCTTTTGGTCGTTTTTTTTCAAGATGCACAATTATTTTGTAAATCATCTGGATAATGCCAAGGTATAAGTAACATTAAAAAAATGAATGAAATGGCCTAAACTCCAATATTATTATGCAAAAATTTTGATGAATGGAGCATAGACTTTACCTTTAGAAATTTATATATTTTGTTAGCTACTGATTACATATGAAAATCGGTGGAAGTAAAGGCCACTTAGACTGATGATTCAAGGTTATTGCAGGTTTCTTAAGAACTTATATTTTTAGTAGGTATAGTGTGCCAAGAGCTTTGATTAGTGATCAAAGGACTCATTTATGTAATCAAACGATGAAGGCATTACTCAAAAATTATGATGTAACACAAAAAGTAGCCACCTCGTACCGTCTGTAAACAAATAGGCAAGAAAAATCTCCAATTAGGAAATTAAATTCTTCATTGAAAAAGTTATGATTCCAATAAGAAAGGATTGGAGATTGTAGCCGAATGATGCATTATAGGCATATCAAACCACATATAAAAAACCATTCGGTCTGTCACCATTAGATTGGTTTTGATACGACTTGTTACCTCCCAGTAGAAATAGAACATAAAGCATTTTAGGCAATGAAGCAATGCAAGATGAACTTAATTGAAAATGGTAACCATAAGAAATTGTAACTTTAAAAACTTGAATAAATTTGTAATGATGCCTACAAAAATGCTAAAATATATAAAGAGAAAAAAAAAGTTGTTACATGACGAATTTGTTTCCAAGCAGGAATTTTCAATTGGTCAAAAAGTGCATTTATATCATTCTAAGATGAAACCTTTTTTTGGAAAAATATGATCTTCATGGACATGTTCTTTTGTTTTCCTCATGGTGTTGTATAAATTCAAAGTCTAGCAACTTCCAAGTTATTCAAGGTAAATAGTCATCAAAATAAAACTTTGCTTGAGAATATGCAGGTAGTAAGAGTTTAACTTTATTATGAGGCACCCTAAGTTTATTTAATTTTTGTTATTAGTTTAATTCATGATCAAATATGCCCGTGTAAAATCCCTTGACTATGTAACTTTCTGTAAATGTGTGGAAGATTGAAGGATGTTGTTTCACTTAGACACAATCATGTGAACATCAGACATGCCTGTGTGAACTTGGACATGCCCGTGTTCCCTTGAGTATGTAACTGTTTGTAAACATGTGGAAGATTAAAGGATGCTATTTCACTCAAACATAGTTGTATGAACATTAGACATGTTTGTGTGAACTTGGACACGTATGTGTTCCCTTAAACGTGTAGTTGTCCGTAAATGTATTAAAGATTGAAGGATGTTATTTCACTCAAACATAACCATGTGAACATTAGCTATGCCTATGAGAACTTAGACACTCTCTTGTTCCCTTGAGTGTGTAACTATCTATAAATGTGTGGAAGATAGAAGGATGTTTCACTTAGATATGGTTGTGTGAACATTAGATATGCTTATGTGAATTGGACACGATTGTGTCCCCTTGAGCATGTAACTTGGATATGCCCATATCTCTATAAACATATGAATTACTGAAGGATGTTTTTCAATCAGACATGACCATGTGAACATCAGACATGTCCTTGTGAACTTGGATATGCCTGTATCTCTTTGAACTTTTAATTCTATACAACTATATGAAGTCACGATTATTAACGTAAAATTAAGGGACACACACTACAACAAACAGTGTATTTAACGATGATTTCAATCGTCGGTAAAGAAGGTAAAATCGTCGCAATTAGTAATGTGCCGCCTAAATCGTCACCGAATCCCAATAGCAAAATAACATTGGCGATGTTTACCAGAAGTCGTCGCGAAAATATTTTTGCAACAAACAAATTTCATCGGAAAAATGTATTACCGACGATTAAAAAACATTGGTAATAGTTTTGCACGAGGTTTACATTTAGTAGATAAAAGTCTTTTACCACGAAACCTTATGCGTCGGTATTTATTTTTCGTGACGATTTTGTTTTGGTAGCAAAAAACTTTTACCTACTTATTTATCCTGTAGGCAAATGTTTTTATAGACGTTTTTGAAACGTAGGTAAAATCTTTTGTGACAAATTATTTTTAGTCGCTAAAATGGTTTAGTGACGATTTATTGTTTGTAGTAAAAAAGATTTAGCTACGAAATGTCTGTTGTAGTAAAAACGTTTTACCGATGTTTTTCATACGTAGTAAATTAGTTTTTGTCATGAATTTCATTTGGTAGCTAATAGTATTTAGTGACTAAATGTAATTTTTAATTTAATAATTATTATAATGTTTATACACAAATTTATTACAATTTTAAAAACTTTTTTTGACGAATTATTTTTGATAGCTTGTATTATTTAGTAACAAATTTTAATTTTGAAATTTATAATTATTATAATTGTCAAAAAGGAATTTATTTTAATTTATTACAAATTTGAAGACATTTTATATTTTGTAAATAATCATAAATTGAAATTGAATAAACATATAAAATGTAATGCATTATATATAAAACAATATTTACATCATTTACAAACTAAGAATCTGAATCAAAGTCACTAGAACTAACATATGAAGAATCTAACATTTGTTTAACCAAATTTTGAAGCTTGCTAATTTGTTTTAGTCCCCGATTTAACTTTTCTTCTATACATTCTAATTTTGTCTTCAGTACCTGGTTCTCCTCTTGAAGGGCTGTCAATAATGCTGGTCAGGAGGAAGAGGCTCCAACCGGCTTAGGGCCATATCCAAGGCCTTTGATATAACACGATCGTGTACCAAGGACATTGTTGCAAATGTCATCGACATTGGGTTGATTTCCCTCAGCCAATGACGTCTGAAACAACTCCTGCATCTTGATCTACAATGTAAAGAAGAAAATGCAGTTAACTTAAAAATTATTAGTTAATATTATATAGAATTAAAATTGTAATATTAATTTATTTGTACTTACATAATTATTTTGTGCCTCTTCTGACGTCCAGCCTTGCCCTTCCTTGAAGTGTGTGTGCTTGTACAGTGTAATCCGATCACACTGTTACCCTTGGAGTTGTGTTTGACTCTACAATAATTAAAATAAAACTTAACCAATTAGAATTTATTGTATTAAAAAATAGAATAATAAATTGAATACGTTATACTTACTAATTCTTATCGGACAACGACAAATGATCTGGAGCCAGTGTTATGCGGAGTCGTCATTTTTGCTCTGTTGGCCTTCGCTTTCTAACACTTTTCCTAAATTAAGAGAATTAGTCATAAAATGTATAAATACAATTAATGGAAGAAAAATATGAAGAGAAGAAAACAAACCTTAAACTGCGGTGAAACCCAATAATCACATAATTTATTCCAATTTTCTTCAGTCTTCCTTTCCGGCACATATCTCCTAACCTCTTCATCGGGAGGGAAAGACTGATAATACTTACGCAGTCGATAGCGATGATCCTTCAGCCTTTGTTTCAGTAGTGAAGAGACACTACTTGAAACTTCAGGCTGTTCGATATCTACAATATTGAGCTTCATCTGTGAAAACACGTATTATATAAGTTATTAATTTAGTTAAGTAAAATTGGAATACTTATAATGAAATGAATTGAAATAATACTGAAACTTTATCCAAAGCATTCTACAGCAAGTTGGCTTTCTTCAACTGTCTGACATGCTGAAGGCAAGGCAACTCATTCCGAACAACAACGCCCAACTCACTAGCCAATTTTACTACTTGGATCTTATCAACTGGGTAGCCTTGTATTGGGTCAATAGTCACGGACAACTTGGAATTCATTGTAACATTCATGCGTTGCAACTCAACACCTTTTGTCCTTCCTCTACCTCGTTTTCTGAGGCCAGTATTGGAACCTGAAAAAATAACATAATGATTAAAACACACAAAACATATAATGAGAGCATAAATGTAAATATACTTGGTTATCAATAAAAAACCTAAAGATCCCTCATGACTACCAGACGATGTTGGTAAAGGTTGTTGTTGTTAACTTTCCTTATATGATGATGCAATTGCTGGTTGTTCTGTTGGAGAAACTTCATCGCCCATAACCACCCTCTTTCTTTTGTTACGACCAGGTCCGATTGTAATCAACCTGTGTCAAAATCAACAACATCAATAATATCAGACAATTGACAACAAATAAAGAAAATCATTAAGTATCGCAAAAACATAACTAAAACATTTAAAATATATCATTTAATCATCGTAAATCAACATAACTACAATATCAACAACATAAGATCTATAATGTTAGTTATTAACATTTTAAACAATAAAAACAATGAAACTTACATTCAATCATCATCATCATGATGAAGAAAATCATTATCATTAAGTAGATATTCGTTTGATTCTTGATCACTAATATATTCCAGCAAAGTATCGTCATTGTCATTGAAGTCATCTTGAGTATAGTCTTCATCTGTTTGTAAGATAAGATGAGGTTGGATTTCATCCAGTTGAGCTATATGTGGCTCCACATCTCTGCTATGGAATGAAGATATATATGCATCTTGTAATGTAATGCCTTTGTTATTGATCTCCAATCCACTATCTTGATAGACTTCATCAGCATCTTCATCTAATTCACCAATATCCTTTTCACAGTAATCAAAGACATTCCTTTGTTGAAACTTTTGAACAACCTTCCAATTACGACCTAATACAGTATCGTTGACATAGAAAACTTGTTTGGCTTGAGTTGCAAGGATAAAAGGATCATTATCATACCATGTCTTACTAACATTTATGTTAGTAATATGCCCATTCACTCTCATATAAGCTAAATCAAACCATTTGCATTTAAAAAGAACAACCTTCTTATCCTTGATGTAGTGTAACTCTATTATTTTAGATATGACACCGTAGAAGTCAATTATTTCATCGTCATGACATCTTTCAACGACAACTCGACTATTTTGACTTCTAACTTGACTATCTTGATCTTGTATGTGATATCGCACCCCATTAACAATGCAACCTATGTATTTCTTCCCACAAATATGAGGCCTATATGCCAAACTATATAATGTTGTTGTCGCTTCTTGCACGTTACGGTTATATAACCGTATCATCTGTACGATAAAGTTATATTAAATATGAGGATGAGACATATTCTCATATATATATAATAAGTAATTAATATGAAAGTTACTCGATTTCTAAACCATGATATAAACTTCTGCCTATGTCTGTCTTCAACATTAACGATCTCTTTGCTTCGAATTGCATCCTTGTGCTCTCTATTGGGAAAAAAAACACAGTAACATCAATAAGTTAATAAAGGAAATTCAAATATGATTGTTTGAATGAAAAGGAATATACGTACTCCATGTATGTATCGACGTTCCCACAATTGTTCAAAATATACCAACGCGTAATTTCAAATTCGTCCTGACTTAACTCAACATATTTACCCACACCAAGTGGCCTCACCTTTTACGAGAAAATAGACAAACCATCATCATCATTGAAATCAAAGTTACGTTTTGGTCTATTAAATCTTGTCTTCACATCAGTTAAGTACATTAAGCAAAATGTCAAGCATTCATTTGCTATATAAGCCTCTGCAATAGACCCCTCTGGTCGAGCTCTATTATGTACATAACGCTTAAGAGAGCATAAAAACCTAAACATAAACAGTTAAACATTTAGGAATTGTTACTGACAAATAACATAGCAAAAACTTATTGAATTTAATTTAAATTACCTTTCAATCGGAAACATCCTTCGAAATTGAACCGGTCCACAAAGTTTTGCATTATATGGTAAGTGAATTGCTAAATGGACCATAACATCGAAAAACAATGGGGGGAATAATAGTTCAAGCTTATATAGAATCAATGTTATGTCTTTCTCCAATTTATCAAGTTCTTCAACTTTAAGTGTCTTGCAACATAATTGCTTAAAAAACTCTCCCACTTGACCCAAACTAACCAACACATCATTCGACAAACACCTACGTATTCCAATAGGAAGTAGCCGTTGCAAAAGTATATGACAATCATGATTTTTTAAACCCTGACACTTTTCCTTTTTTAACATTCACGCAACGACCTATATTAGATCCATCATCTCTTCTTCTCAAATGCAAATCTTTTCTAATATTCATGTCTTCCAAGTCTAGTCTAGCCTTAATAGT